>JAMZAV010004548.1:0-93138 GCA_024449915.1 Sweltsa coloradensis
AAACCTTCTATTTTTAAATTTTGTCCTGTCAAGGGAACAAATTTCCCTTTCTTTAAAAAAAAAGGGTTTTTACACCCTAAAATTTTTTTCCCAAATTTTTTCCCCCCTTTTTGGAAAACCTTAAAAACTTTTTTTCCCAAAACTTTTCCAACAAATTTTTAACCCCCCCCCCCCAAAAAAAATTAATAAAAAACCGGGAAACCTTTTCCGCCTAAACGGGAAAAAACTTTTTTTTGAAAGGGTTTTCCAAACCCAAAATTTTAAGGGTCCCCCTATTTAAAAAAGGGGAAATTTAAAAAATAATGGTTTCCGTTTAATCAAAACTCTTCAAATTTAAAGGGAAAATTTAAAATTTGGAAAAAAACTATTTCCCCAAGGGGTTAATTCAAAAGGGAATTTTTTAATTTTAAGGCAAACCCCATTGGGGGAAAAAGGAAACCAACGGGGGCCCTTTCAGCATTTAAAAAAATTTAACTATAAAAGGTAAAAGTATTTGGTAATTTTTGGAGCTTTTCTTTGTTGATTTAAAAGTTTTAAAATTCGGGGTAACCCTTTTAAAAATTAAAAAAAAAAATTTTAAAGGAACCCTTTATTTTTTAAATTTTGGGGAAATTTTTAAAATTTTTTAAAAACAAGAAACAAAAAAAAAATTTTTAAATAAACCGGAAAATTTTTTCCAAAGTATTCAAAAGGTGTCCCCTGGGGAAAATTTAAAGATTTTATTTTTTTTTAAAGGGGTTTGATAAACAAATTAAGGGGAAAGGCCTTCTTTTTATCTTAAAAAGTTTTGATTGGTTTTTTTTAATTTTTAGAAAAAAAAACCCTTTTAAACGTAAAAGCCCTTGGTTATAAAGGATTTTTTTTTAAAAACAAAATTTTTAAAATTTAAATTATAGCAAAAAATTTATATTTTTTTACCCCAATGATAAAAGGGATGAATTTTTTTTATTTGAGTTAATTTAAGGGGAAGGAATTTTTTTAATGTATGATTTTTTTATTTGGGGGTTTTCAAAAATTGTAAAAATTTTTTAAAAAATTTTTAAGAATATGTTGGGGTTTAAAATCTCGGGAATTGGGAATTTTAAATTAATAGAAAAAAATTTTTTTTTTAAAGGAATGTTAAAAGGTTAATTGTATTCTTTAAAAAATTTTTAATTAAATTAAATTCAAGTTTTGGTTTTTAAATTTTTATTTTTTTGGGTAGTTTTTTTTTAAAATTTTAAAAAAAAATTTTAAAATTAAAAATTTTTGAACCAAAAATTTAATTTAAAATTGAAATTTGAAGGAGGGGAATGGGGGTTACGTGTTTTTAAATTTTTCCTCTTTTATTGAAAGGTTAGGGGTTTTGGGATTCCCAATATTTTTTTTTTACCCCGAAAGAATTCCACTTTTGTTTCCTTTTCCCTTAAAAAAGTTTCCTGATTTTTCAAGTTTTGGGGAAGGGGGTTTAAGTAAAGGGCGGAAAATCCTTTTGGGAAATTTTTTTAGGTTTTTTGCCCCCAAATTTTTTTGATCAAAGGAAATTGTAAAATTTTAAAAAAAAATTTTGAAGCCTGTTTAAAATTTCAAAAGCAAAAAAATTTTTTTCCCATTTTTTTGGAATTAATTTTCTTTGTTTTTGGAAAGAATTTCCCCTTCAAAGCTTTTAAAAAAAATTAAAAATTTTGGGGCTTTTTTTCTTTTTTTTTAATTATTGCTTTTGTTAATTTAAATTTTTAAAATTTTAACTTTTTTTTCTTTTTTGTTTTTTCTTTTCCCCCTTTGGGGGGGGAGGGGGAAAAAAAAAGGTTTTGGGTTTTTTTTTTTTTTGGGGGGGGGGGGGCCCCCAAAAAAAATTTTTTGTTTTTTTTTTTGGGTTCCTGTATCATTGCTGTGATCAGTGTGACATAAAATTTTTTTAAAAATTAAAATATCTGATATAAATTATTATAGGGAATCAGTTTGAACACAAAAATGAAGATTCCCCAAAGAAAAAAGTTTTCGCTTTCGGTGGTTTTTTCCCCGCGAAAGTTTTGATTATACCCCTTGTTTTGGGCTGTTCCCTTTTTTTGGGCCAAACCTCATTTTCTTTTGATTTGGGATCGCCCTAATAAATCATTTTTTTTTCTTTTGGGGTTTTTTTTTTTTAATGTTTTTTTTTTTTTTTTTTTTTCTTTTTTTTTTCTTTTTTTTTTTTCTTTTTTTTTTTTCCTTTTTTTTTTCCCTTTTCTTTTTTTTTTTCTTTTTTTTTTCTTTCATTTCATTCTCCCCCCTTTTTTTTTATTTTTTGTTTCCCATTCATTGAATGCATAAAATATTTAAATTTTTTTAAACCAAAATTCTTTTTTTTAAATGTTTTTGTTGTTGTAATGTACTATTTAAAATTTTTTTACAAAAATGTAATTTATTGTTTTTTTCCCTGCATCTAGTAATTAGTTTTATTTGGTTGCCCTCCTTTGTAAATCAGTTTTTATAACTGAAAAAGTTGGGGGTTAAAATAAATAAATAAATAAATAATAAAAAAAAAACCGCCAGTCTTTTGTGGTTTTAAAGGGCGGGTTTGGGCCAGTGGGTGGCACACAGTAAAGGTATAAACATACAAACTGCTAAAAAATGGAAGTGGGGGTTAATTTTGCTAGGTCGCTTCAAAGTGGACGGGTACCACGACGATGGCGCGGGGAATAAGACAGTTTATGAATTTCGGGGGGTGCTATTTTCAGGGTTGCCCCAACTGTTACCCTGGGGCAAGACAAAGTCATAAGCCCGGACACCCAAGAAACGGGGGTTTTTTTTTAAAACGTTTGGGGGCAACGCAAGCAAAATAAAACCCTTTTTTAGTGCTGTTTGGGTAAAAATTACGAATGGGGGAAAATTTTCAATTTAAGCGACTGAAACAAACCCAATGCCGACTGAAAAGCATTTCTTGAACAGCACCCCCTCAAAGCATAAAATACCACCCCACCCTCGGGGCTTTTTTCGGAGGGCTACAAAATTTTGAAACAAAGACCTCCCTTACAAATTAAAAGGAAAATAAAGATCCATTATTTCGACATAGGCAGCCCTGAAACCCCTATATAAATAAGTATGGGGGCTATCCTGGGGGGCACCCGACGATTTTTTGGTTTTAAAAAATTCGGGGGCTTTGTTGGTGGCGAATTAAAAATAAACTTTGTCGAGGGTCTAATTAAAGGGAAAGCTTTGCTTCCTCCACCAGACTTATCCCACCCAGTATTTCCCTTTTGGGGCGCATTGGAGGAAAATTTCTGTTTGTTTTGGTGTAACCAGGGGCCCCCTTTTTAGGGAGGGGAAAAGCAGATTGCCACGCATAAAGGGATAAAGGGACGAAATACTGCCCGGGGAAAACATGGGTGTCAGCCGAAGTTAAAAAAGTTTGTGGAGTTAGGCTAAAAAATAACTGAAACTTCGAAAAAATGGCAATCCCAGACCACATGTTACAGTCGCACAACCAAACAAGGAGGTTTTTTTTTCCCAAAAATTAAACCACCTTTTTAAAAAATTTAAGGTTAGGCAATTTTGGCTGGCCCTTTCATGGGGGCACTTCCTGTAGATAAAGTCAACTATGTGTCAATTTTTTGAGGCCCTTTAAGGGATCAAATTAAAACCCTTCAAAGATAAATTTAAATCCAGGGCAAAGAGCTATAAAAAGGCTTTTTGCTAAACTCTTTTATGGGGAAAATTTGGGAAAGGGGGAACGACCTTACTAAGCATAAAATAGTGGACTCATATGAAGACATGGTTGAAAAAATTTGGGAAAAATCCCAAACGATGTCAGCATTTGGGGAACCTCTTCAGAAACAAAATGTTAATGCGTGGACTGAGAAAAAAACGATGAGCCCCTTTCGGGGCATCTACAAATGTTGAATTTTGTTTGCATTCACTACAGCCCTGGCAAGATTAACACTCTACAGCTACCTGGAGATCTTGGTGACCGTTTTTTAAAACTATGATACGGATAGTATAATTTTTGTCAGTCGCCCCCCGGTGAAAAGGGGCCCCAAACAGTAGGTGCCCTTCCTGGGGGATATGACAACGAGCTTTCCCGAGGGGGGGGGGGAAGGATCCTTCATTCTGAGTTTGTCAGTGGGGGGCCCAAGAATTTATTTTTATAAGGGGGGGGCTTTGGGTGGCGGAAATACCATGAAAACAAAGACTTTTTTAAAGTTTGGGGGTTTTACACTAAACTATTCTGAATCTAATATCGTGAACCTGGGAAACAATGAAAAATTTTCACTTGAGGGCGGGGCCCCACCATTCACTTTTCCCAACCCCCAAAAATTCCCCGGGGGACCCCCAAACTTAAAAATTGAAAACCCGTAAAGGGATAAGCTATACGACAGTCGTAACAAAAAAGGGCGGGGGCTTAAGATTTTGATCCCTTTGGGGGGGCCCTAGGTTTAAAAAAACAACCCGGGGGTAAAAAAATAATGAAGAAAAATGCTCAATGTAGATAATAATAATCTAATGTTTTAAATTCCGGGAAGATGAACCTGAAAATTTATCTTTAAGGTTTGCTTTTTGTAAAAAAGGGTTAACCATACCCCCAAAGATCCCACAAAGGGCTAGACTATTGCTTGTTTACTACTATGAAATTTTGCCAATAAGTAGAAATACTCTTTCTTGTGTAAAAAAAAGGGGTTTTTTCCAAGCATGGTGTTACCCCAAATACTCCATGTGGCCCTTTTCCCCCAAAAATAAAAAAAAAAACCCCCCTAAAATGACTAAAAACTTTAAACGTAGTGGGGGGGTTTTTCATACTAATATCAGCCCCAGGTGGCAAAATTTAATGCTTTTAAAAAAGAAAGCAAAGTACAAAAAAAGGCTCATTTTATACATGGACCCCAGTGGAAAAAATCCATTTACGACATTAATTGGGGTTCCTACAGGGTGGGGAAAATCACACTTTTTTACAAAATTCATAAAAACATCTCCCAGCACTCGTAAACAAACCAAATTACGAAGTGGTGTGGTGTTACTCTGAAGGAAAGGTCTCTACGAAAAAAATGAAAAAAACATTTGTGCATTTCAAAAGGGATTACCACAATTTGGGAAGTTTTTCCTCCCCCCCATGAAGGTGCAAAGGGCTAGTAGTTTTTGGGACATTGGGGGGCTTTGAACTGATGCAAAGTTTGGATTTATTTACCAAAGGTCCCCCATAGAAATTTGAGAAATCATTTTTCTTAACTCAAAACATGTTTTTTATCAAGGCAAAGGACCAAAACATTTTTCTAAACTCTCATTCTTGGTTTTGTTTTCAAAAAACCTCGTGATCCCGGGGCCCCAAAAAAGTCATGTTTTCAAGAAAAGTTTACCCTGACAACCCTCTATTTTTGTGGAAGCCTTTTTAAGGGTGCAAAAATCTGTACCCCACGGGTATCTCCTATTTGATTTTAAACAAACTACCCAGACATTATGCGTTTTTTAGAACTTTTAATATTTCCCGATGATAAGGGCCCTTTTTATTTGTAAACTTTCCCAAAAAATCTATAAAAAAAATGAGTAAATAAAACAAATTCCTCAGTCATTTATCAAAGTCTAATACGTACTGGGGCCAAAGCAGATTTTCTCCGTGTTCTTCACCCCTGCGATCCTCACATGCCAAATCAAAAATTAAAACTGGCTGGGTGAGGCCCTTTTAAAACCATCTTTTGAGTGGCCCGACAATAAATTTAAAAGGACGTGTAAACGGGTTAAAAAAACTCTCAGAAGAAAAAGACTCGCTGACACCCGAAGGTGTTACGGGGAAAATTGTACGTGCGGTGAAACTTGGGAAAAAAAAAAAGAAGTTCTTTTAACAACAGGTGGTGGGATTTCTTTCCCCCTTTTTCTGGGGCCTCTTTTAAACGGGCTTCTAGGAAGTTTATTTAGATATGAAACTGCCAAGAAAAAGTTTCTCTTGACCCTGATACCAGGGGGGCATTCAAAACCCCTGCTGAAAATCCTGTTAATAAAACTAAAAATTTTACTTGACCCTTGGGAAAAGGAAAGCATATTAATGCTAAAAGCTTCACAAAATGATGAAAAATTGGTTTTAAAATAAAAAACATACTTTTTACATTCCTGGGACTTTTACAAGCTTGCGTAAAACCCATTGCCCTAAACCCATTATTAAATGAAAAAAAAAGTGAGAAAAAGTATAAAAAAATGAAAAATGAAGCAACAATATGAAGAAGGGGGAAAAAAATCAAATCAAAAAACTTTTTAAAAAATTAAAAAACCCCAAAATCAGTTTTTCCCATAAAGAGTAAAAAGGTAAAACCCAGTTATTGTATGAAAAACCTAAAACAGTGCTGGGGGGAAAATTTTAAATTGGGATATATTAGGAAGTGGGCCCGTGGGACGTGGGAAAAAAATTCATGGGACATCAATCTTGATCTCAATCTGAAAGTAGTGCTTTTAGGAAAAAAAGTTTACCTCTTGGCTGGGTAGACATTTGCTATTTTTTTTGGCAGAACTTAATATGCCTCAAGAATAATGTATGTATGTGTAGTGCTGTTTCAGTTTTTTTACATTTTCTTTACAGGTAAGAACTTTGTAAATACCCTTTTTAACATTTTCCTTAAATTTCCAACAATAAATAATGAAAATGGTCCCCAAAAAAGTAAAAAACTTTTTAAAAAAATTTTGGGGGAAGAAAAAAAATTTTGGGTTCCCTGCTTTTCTTAAAAGATGTAAAAATTTTTAAAACCTTTTCCCTTTTTTGCAGCAAAGAAAATATGTAAAACATGTAAAACCCCAAAATTATTTGCAAATCTTTTATTTACAAAATATAAAAAATTTTTAAAATTTGCATGGAAAGGTTTTTGGTGTAGTGTTTTTTGTACAGTGTGTACTTTGTATGATGTAAGGGTTTAAAGGGGAAAATATGTACGTTTTCTCTTTATGGTGTTAAAGTGGGAGTATTTACAGTTTTGTACTATTGTGATATGGGGAATTTTTTGTTTTTGAGAACTTGTTTTTGTAGTATTATAGTTTCTGTGTCCGTTTTTTTACAAATTTTTTTTACAGAGTAAAAAGAACTTTTTAAAAAAACTTTAAATTTTTCTGAAAAAAAAATTGGGGAAAAAAATATATGAAAAACGTACACATGCAGAAAACTAAACTTTTTTGCACACATTTTTCTTTACATGGTTTAAAAACAACTTTAAAAATTTTTTAAGGGGAAAACTTTTTTCACACCAATTTT
Source organism: Sweltsa coloradensis (assembly GCA_024449915.1). NCBI lineage: Eukaryota > Metazoa > Arthropoda > Insecta > Plecoptera > Chloroperlidae > Sweltsa > Sweltsa coloradensis. The sequence goes on from JAMZAV010004548.1 coordinate 7,184, forward strand.
TACTACAGAAAGAAAAACTTGAAACTTTGCAAGGGAAAAATTTACAACCTTTTCTTTTATAATAATAAATTGATAAAACTTTTTACTTTTAGGGTCTATTTGTAAAGTGAAAAAATTATTTTTTTACACATTTTCAAAAACAGCATAGTAGAACTTGAAACTTTGGGCAAGGAAAATTTCACCTTTTTTTTCTAGAGGGTTTTAAAAACTTGAATACAACTTTTGGGGTTTTTTGGGTCCAATTTCCCTCCCTTCCCTGAGATTTTTCCCCAGGGCATCAACCGCCAAACTATTTAAAATATGTGCTATGCCCGGGGGTCTAAAACCCCCCAAAATTTTTGGGAAAAATGTCTTTTTACTTTGCCCAAGGGCACTTTTCCGCCCAAAACCCAAAGGTTTTTGGGCGAAAAAACAAATCGGGTCATGTGAAAAAAGCTTCTATACAATACTTTACTGTACCAACAAATTTAAAGATGGCGCTCCATTTTTTTTAAAACTAAAAGTTTTAATAATAGGTGTAAGTCCCGAACAACAAATCTGAAAATGAAAAATTTTTGTAACCCTTCGTTTTTTTCCCAAAATAAATGCACTCCTTGTAATAGGCCTTTTTAATTTCCCATAATTTGGGTGTCATTCACTTTTCATGAAAGACTATTCAAGTTTAAAAAAAAATTGGGATTTTCCCCCCAACCCTCCCGTTTGCATTTAAAAAATGGACTGAAAAAAGTAATTTTTAAAAAAAAAAAAAATAAATTTAAAACATTAATCTTAGATTGAACTCCAAACAGTTTTTACAAAGTTGGTGATGGGAAATAAAGGGGCGGAGCTTCACAAAAATTTTCCCAAGATTCCCGAAATACAAAGAATCGCAAAAATTTAAACCCCTGCGCAGCCCTTTCTCTTGGCGCACCGACACCTTTATGGTGGGGGTAGGTCTTGGGCAAGACGAGCTCAAAAACTTCATTTTTCATCCAGTCTTCGTCCCAGGAAAGGGCGTGTATTTAAAAAAAATCTTGGGTTTTTTTTATTTATTTATTGGGACATTACTTATAAACCTTCATTATATTGTAAAGCATCATGTTTGGGCAGGTCTGTATGTGTTGGGAAGTCTGGACATGTCTGTATGACGTTCCCTGACTTGCAAGTTTCAACACGAAAGGGAAAAGAAAAGGGGGGGAGCTTCACGAACCCGCCCCCTTGGGGCTCCTTCAAAGAGCGGGGAGGGGTCTAGAGCTTCAGTCAGTTTACGTCTTAGAAATTTTTCGAGGGCAGTCGCTACTGGTCCGTTTTTCAACGCCCTCACCATGAATTTTTTTAAACAGACTTCACTACCCCTGTTGCGAGCCTAAAGCCTGCTAGTGGACCCTCTCAAAAGTACGAACTTGTTTTTTTTTAAAAGTGTTTTTTTTTAAAAGGAAGTCGTACAAAATGCTGGTGGGTTGGGGGTCATATGGGAAGGGCTTGGTTCAAACCATTGTACAAAACCCTTTTCAAAAGGAAAGGACTCAGGCTCAAACTTCACGAAAGGAGTCAACTTTTTTCTTTAAATGGAACTACTCAAAGTTACTGTTGTATGCTCCCGCTTCCCGGAAGCGGGTCCTTTTCTTTACCCAATACTAGTGTTCTAACTGGGCTAGTGTAATTTGTTTGATGTCCCCGTATGTCCGGTTTCTGAATAAAAATGACGTAATTTACAGGGCTAGTTTTTGGGTAAACGTTTTACAGTGATTAATTTGTAGTAAACCAGGTAGAACAAACCCCGTCCCCCGGGATACTACATTGGGGGACCCGGGGGGTAAATTAATGCATTCGACTCTGAAAAAAAAGGTTTGGAAGGTAGTTATATTAAAAAGTTTTCATAGGCCTAGACCCCCGGAATTGTTCAATCATGTCCGGTGAAAACGGCGGCAGCCTTTTGACTGCTCAGGTGACCAGACAACAGTGGGACAACGCTGGACGCGTTGGCTTAGGGATTTGAATATTATGCAGAAATTTGCTAATATTCAAACCCTCAAAGAAAGAAGCAACGTTGTTGCAAAAAGGGCAGGTCTGGATGTACAGAACGTGAAATCACAGTCTGCCAGCGGCAGGGGCAGATGGAGGTTCCAATGTTATTTGGATGCTGTCGCGCGTTGACTGTGAAGTTCACACCTAGGAGTAATATTCCTTACGAAAGATCAAGTTCCGTGCACTTAGCCAACAAGAGGGTGAGTTAATGATAATTTTGAAGTTAGGTTAAGGCGCCAGGCTCTTCACTGGGGGTTTGGAACACTCATAGATGAAAAACCTGCGTGACCAAATTTTGGACAAAGTTTTTTCTAAGCAACTCAAGAGAAAACTTATCGAAATAGGTCCAGATATGACCCTACAGTCTGGGGTTGGACACATCTCGATTTTGGGAGGATGCCAACCAGCGCGAGCTAGGACTGGAGCAGGTAAGCTCAGGCCTAGGGCTAGGTCTGCCTGACAAGCAAGCTGTAGTGAAAAAGGGTAAGCCTAGGCCTAGATAGGTCAAAGAAAATAAAATGCTTTGCATGTGGCTATGTGGGACACATGAAAGGTAGTGAGGGTGTCCAGCAAAGAACAAAGAATGCCATCTGTGTCATCATATTGGGCACTTTGGAGCTTCCCTGTAGGAAAAAAAGTAAACAAAAAGGGGAACACACTAAAGGGAAAAACACAGGAAAAAAAGAGAAAAGCAAGGTTAGACAAGTTAATGTCGATTCAAATACAGACGGACGAGTCGGAAGATCGCCGCGACTATGCTTTCGGAGTGACCAGAGTTAAACCAGCTGAAGGGTTCTTTTGCCCTATTGAAAGACAAGGTGGGTGGAATTGGTTTGGAGGTTATGGTTGACTCAGGAGCTACATGTAATTTTAGTAGATGAAGAAACGTGGACTCGCTTAAAGGAAAAAAAATTTTGACTTGCTGCTCTTCATTATCTAGTAAGGCACTCTTTCCCATATGGTATAAAACCCCCCTGACTGTCCTGGGTAAATTCCAAGCAGATGTAGAGGTAAGACCCGGTCCGAAGGTAAGCGCTTTGTTCTACGTAATAAAAGGCAAGGGTGTGCCACTTCTTGGGAAAGAGACTGCAATAAAACTAGGAGTTTTGAAGATAGGCCTGCAAGTGAATCGGATCAAAAGCCTAAAAAGCCTAAGCCTGTATTGGGAAAGTTGAAAGTTTTTCAAATGAAACTTCCCATTAACCATGATGTGAAACCAGTGTACCAACCATTGAGAAGAGTTCCTGTGCCCCTTCAAAGAATACTAGAAACTAAACTTCAAGAGTTGGAAGACCAAGATATCATTGAGAAGATTGAGGCCCATCGCAGTGGTCCTCGCAGCTCGTGGTCGCCCTAAGGGTAATGGAGATGTCAGGATTTGCGTTGACATGCGTCAGGCAAATACTGGGGTGGAAAGAGAGAAACATCACATACCAATTTTTGATGAGGTACTCCCGATCTAAGGGACAGTAAATTTTTATTTAAACCGATATTGACAGCGCTTTTCACCAAATTGAATTGATCCCAGAATCGAGAGAGATAACAACATTCCTTACACATCAAGGGCTCTATCGCTACAAACGCCTAATGTTCGGTATTAATTGTGCCCCAGAAATGTTCCAGCGCACAATGGAACAAGTTCTGCAAGAATGTGAGGGTATTTTGATTTTTATCGATGACATTCTCGTGCATGGAAAAACTAAAGAGGAACATGATAGGCGATTGAAGAAAGTCTTAGGAGTTCTAGGGGAAAAGAACATGACATTAAACAAAAGAAAATGCTTGTTTGGAGTTGAATCAGTTGAATTCATGGGACATAAGTAGAGATACGTTTTTTTAGCACTTAAATTTAGAAAATTTAGCATTAATTTTGACAAATTTAGCATTTTGTAGCATCAATTGGTTTCTTTTCCACCAAAACCCTAAATGTAGGGTGTTTCTTAAACTTCTTTCTGGTAAATGATGAATTGTAGGAACATTTCAATTCAATATAGTCACATAAAACGCTAGAATACATTACTAAACTAGTTCTCAATAGGCATTAAAAACATTATTTTTAGTAAAATTAGCATTTTAAATCGTCAAAATTAGCATTTTGTTGCATCAAAAACCTAAAACGCTAAAAAAACTTATCTCTAGACATAAGCTATCTTCTGAAGGAATCACAGCAACAAATAGTAAAATTGAAGCCGTCTGCAACTTTAGACAACCAGAAACATCTGAGGAAGTGCGAAGTTTTTGGGGGCCCTAGTTAACTTTGTTGGAAGATTCATTCCAGATTTGTCCGACGACAACCGAGCCCCTGCGACAAAATGATGAAGCAGGATACGCCCCTTTTTTTGGGGAGCAAGCAGAAGGAAGCTTTTGACCTCTTGAAAATGCGACTCACGAGGCTCGATCGGGTGGGCTATTTTAATCCGGATGCCAAAACCACTGTGATCGCTGATGCAAGCCCTGTGGGACTGGGGGCCGTTCTTATTCAAGATGGGTCGGAGGGACCTAAGGTAATTAGTTATGCTAGTAAAAGTCTTACAGGACCTGAGTCCCGTTATTCACAGAATGAAAAGGAGGCTTTAGCCCTGGTATGGGCCTGTGAACACTTTCACATGTACCTGTATGGAAAAAGATACTTTCGACCTGATCACCGACAATAAAACCCATTGAATGCATATTGTCACCGAAAGGTAAAAACCCTGTGCTAGGATAGAGCGATGGTGTTAAGATTACAAACCTATAACTATCACATTGTACATCGCCCTGGAAAGCTAATATTGCTGACCCCCTTACTAGGCTGTTGGATCCGGGAAAATGTAAGACAACTTTTGATGCTGAAGGTGAGAAATGTCTTCAAATATAGTTCAGTCATCAACACCGTAGCACTAAGATTGGAGGGTATCGAAGATGCTTTTGAAACTGATATGGAAACTTCAGTTCTGTATCTCGAGTCTCGAACGGGTTCTTGGAGTGATGACTCGAGCAAACCATTTCATGCATTTGCCCCTGACTGAGCAAGGTAGGAAATATCATTTGCGTGGAAATCGTTTGATAATGCCAGTTGCCTCAGGCAGCAAACCATGGAATTGGCCCACGAGGGTCATCCGGGAATGTCAGTAATGAAACAAAGATTACGATCTAAGGTTTTGGTGCCGGGGATTGATAGGAATGTGAGACATTTGTCAAGACTTGTCATGGTTGCCAGCTTGTCACTGCCACCCGATGTTTTCCCGGGGCCTATTCGTACAAAATCACTGCCAAGCCGCCCTTGGCAAGACATAGCTGTAGATTTTCTAGGACCCCTACCATCAGGACATTACTTACTAGTCACTATTGACTACTACAGTAGATTCTTTGAAGTGGGCATCATGAAGTCCATTACCGCTGAGAAAACAATCGAGAAACTTAAACCGATTTTTGCTAGGTTTGGTTTACCTTCATCCATTAGTCAGATAATGGACCCCAATTTGCCAGTAAAGAGTTCAAGAAATACTGCGGGGAAAATAATATTGATCTACGTTTCACAACACCGTTGTGGCCGCAGGCAACGGGGAGGTGGAGCGCCAAAATCGTTCTTTGTTAAAACGTCTGCGTATTGCACAAGCAACAGGGCTAGATTGGGAAAAAAATTTACTTTGTTTTCTAATTTTATACCGTAATACTTCGCATTGTACTACAGGCGTAAGCCCTGCCCAACTTCTTTACCGTAGGAAAATCCGGGGACAAGTTACCAACTTGGGAGGCAAAAACAGTGGATGATGGTGAAAACAGAGACCGGGACCTTGAAGGAAATGGAAAGGGAAGGAATATGCAGGATAAATCACGACGCGCTAAGGAAAGTGTGATAGTGGAAGGAGATTATGTTTTGATGAAGCAAACAAAACTAACAAACTAACTACTCCCTACTGTCCTTTCCCCCTACCCAAGTAGTGTCAAAGAACGGGAACAGTATTACCGTTCAAACTCCTGACCGTGCCCGCTATACCGGAACTCTACCCATTTTTAAAGGTTCCATACCAGAGATTTCCCACTCTGGTTCCTACCTGAAAATTTCCCTTTTGAGCCTAAAAACAAGGCCCCCTACAAAATGGAGATGTGCAGAACCATGGGACGCAGGAGGTCGTTCGAGCTGACGTTCCGCCAGAGAGCCCAAGATCACCGGTCCAGGTGAAACCCAGGCCGCAGAGGGAACGAAGATTGCCTATACGTTACCAAGACTAAGCAAAGACAATTCTTTTACTCTGTGGTTTCATTTGATTACATTTAAGAACTTGATTGACATTCTTCATAAATTCATTATGTACTAGTTATTCTATTTTCAACTATATATTTGATATTCTTATTTGTATTACTATTTTAATTGTTGTAAAGAGGGAATGTTGTATGCTCCCGCTTCCCGGAAGCGCTCTCTTACTTGACTAGATACTAGTGTTTCTAACTGACTAGTGTAGTAGTTTGATGTCGACCGTATGTCCGGTTCTGAATAAAACTGACGTAATGACAGACTAGTTGGCTAAACAGTGTACAGTGATTAATTAGTATGTAATCCAGGTAGAACACCTCGTCCCTGGGATACTACAATTACGTCTTCAACATGGGTGAAGATGCAGCCAGTGTACCAGAAACGGAGGTTGGTTCTTTTACCTTGTTTGTGTATAATCATCACGGTACTATTGTGTTGGGACTTAAATCAACAAATGGTCGTGTATACCTTGGCGAAGTGTCGTGCCGTAATCTAGTAAAATATTCTCAAAGTGTTTCGCATATGTTAAGTGATCTTGAACTGAGCTATCGCGATATAAACAAGTGGTACTTTAATTTTCTTATGAGAATTAAAAACAAATATGATGAACTGGCATTAGTAGCAAAAATGTCAGGTTCTACGTGTGTTAGCCTACAGGACTTTGTGAAGACCTATACTGAACGTTTAGGTCATGAGGAGAAGTACATTACTGTGAATATGGAAAGAATTGTGTACGAACTTGGTGCTGAATTTATCTACAGTGAAGTGGAGTTGATTAATGCGACTGCATGATATGTAATGTAAAAATTGTGGTTTCATGTACTAATGTGTTTGTTAAATAAATAAGATTTGTTATACACATGAATAAGTCTTGACTTTTTAAATTTATTCACCCTAGGTATACCATGATTCCCAGTCCTTCATCTTCACACACTCGATGCATGTCCTGACTAGTCTGTGTATGGTGGCGTCACTCAATGCCTGTCTTACAAGTCTTGTCATGTTTGCAACCAAACTTGACAAGTCTTGACAGGTTTGCATGACGTCATCATGTTAGGTTAAGTTAGGTTAAAGTGATCACCCTCTTGTGTAGCGTCCGCCATCTTGAAAAAGTTAGGTTAAAGTAGTCACACTCTAGTGTAGCATCCGCCATCTTGAAAATATGACTAATTAAAAATTCGCATAATTAAAAAATATGATTAATTAAAAATTTGCATAATTAAAAATATGATTAATTAAAAATTTGCATAATTAAAATTTGCATAATTAAAAAATTTGTGTAATTAATTAATTAGGCGGCATCCCTTTGACTCCCCAGTGGCGTACACTCGCGTCAGACAACACGTGCGTGTTCCTTAAAACTAATTGTCCTACTGCTAACTGTACATCACGTCTACCCTTGTCATAGACCCGGCGTCAAACCTCCTGCGTCGCCTGCGTGCTCTGAGCCGCTAGTGACCGCGCAAGCTTCAAACGGTCGTCCAATTGCTTGGAATACTCGGCGACTCCATTGTGTGTAGGTAACACATGGCCGACCTCCCCTGTGTCAAGGAAGGGAAATCTTAGCTCCCTACCCAGGGTGAGGTAGGCCGGTGTGAACCCAGTTGTTTCATGCACGGCGCTACGCAATGCAAAGCCGATCTCGGGTAACCGTACATCCCACGATTTATGCTCTGTGGTAAGTGCGACGATACACTGCTTTAGGGTTTTATTTACTCTTTCAGTGATATTACCGCATGGCCTATAGCTGACAATATATTTAGGTTTAATACCCAGCTGAGAGCAGGCGTCCTTCCATTGCTTACTAGAAAATTGGCTACCATTGTCCGATCGCACTTGCGATACAAAACCGTACCTACAACAATACTCCATTAAGCACCGCACGACCGCTCTAGATGTAGCACTTCTCAGGGCATACAACTCACACCATTTCGTAAAATCATCAACTATCACAAAGATGTATTTGCAGCCGTTCGACGTAGTCGGGTAGGGACCCATTAAATCACATGATATATGTGTGCCCGGCGCTGTGGCTACTGAGCTATTCATAAGCCCCGCAGGCTTTAGGTTGCTAGGTTTAGTCTTTTGGCACACTTCACAACCCCTTATGTAGCGCCTGACATCTACGCGCACACCTGCCCAGGTAAACCTATCCATGATACGTTTCAAAGTTTTCGCCGTCCCGAGATGGGATGCTAACGCATTATCGTGCAACATACCCATCACAGTCCTTTTTAGCTCTCGTGGCACAATTTTTTTGAATGCACAGTTAGCTGCCGAACCTCTTTCATCTTTGTCCGACGGCATGTATTTCACGAGCACGCGATCAGCGTCCAGCGTCATGCCGTCTACCTCACCCCCCTCTGCTTCTAACATAGCGATTAGGGGCGCAAGGCGAGGGTCCTTACGCTGTAGGTCCCTCTACGTACCAGTGTCGGTCAAATCGCATTCTACTACTTTTGCCATGGAACAAACATCCACTTCTGGCTGAAAAGTGAGACGGCCTCGCGATTCGTCCTGACACTCCGTGGAGGTCCCTACTTCCGCATCCTCAATCGGCAGTAGCTCGTCCACCAATCTTTCGCGCGTGGTCCTTGACCCCGCTCCCCTGCAGAGGAGCTCTGGATAAGCAATCAGCTGCCAAATTCGACGCTCCGCGACGATACTTAATCGTGCAATCTAATGGCATCATACGCATTGCCCACCTCTTAACCCGCCCCGTAAGGGTGTCCATAGTAAACAAACTCTTGAGGGCAGCATGATCCGTTTCTACCGTAAAATGAGACATTTTCACGTAAGGATAGAATTTATTTACCGCCCACACTACAGCTAACCCCTCGAGATCCAAGCAGGCACATGGCTGTACATGAATGGGTCTAGTGAAGCATATGACAAGGTTCGATACTCGCGCGGTGCCATAACATGTGCGGCTGCAGCTACTTGCCCGGCCGGGCAACTCACCCCCTCCCGCGGTAGCGTGTTCGTAGGTCTCGGCGTTTATGCCAGCCGAGCTGTCCGTGGAGCCTAGCCTGGCATGAACGCCGAGACCTACGAACACGCTACCGCGGGAGGAGGTGAGTTGCCCGGCCGGGCAAGTAGCTGCAGCCGCACATGTTATGGCACCGCGCGAGTATCGAACCTTGTCATATGCTGCACTAGACCCATTCATGTACAGCCATGTGCCTGCTTGGCGAGCTTATTACGAGGGTTCGACTCCGGGCAGGGGGACTATGCTTGGCACTGGCAGTGTGGACAGTAGTACTTGTGTAGGAGGGGTAGGACGCGGAGGTGGAGGACCCAGTGAGGCTAGCAGGCGAGTAGAGTGCTGGTATTGTGCAAGTAAATTCCATTTCAAGCGAAACTGTCCGGATAGACAGAGGGCGGAAAAACAGCAGCCAAGGAATTTTCAGTAGGAACCATCATGCCCATACATGATGGTCTAACGCTGACAAGTCCTTGTAACGTTTCCTCCTCTCAGGAAGTAACCTCAATCCCTCATACGGAAGGTGTATTACTAGAAGCTTTGACAGCAAATTACAAGGGGCATAATAATGAGCCACTGTTGACAGTACAGATTGCCGGAGTAAAGTTTGTTGCGCTCTTAGACACTGGTTCATCTGTCACTCTTGTAGGTGATGAAGTTATTAAAGTAGTATTACAGAAAGAAATGAGGGTAAAGGAGGAAACGCGCTCATTGCAGCTAGCTTGTGGCCAGGTGCAGTGTATGGGTAAAGTCACTTTGAATGTAGGGTGGAGTGGGGGTAATCAGAGGCTGACCTGTTTATTATTACCTGCTTTATGTAGACCCATTATTCTAGGGAGGGATTTTATCACTGCAGCTAACATCTCATTACACCTGGGCGAGGGGGGGGTGGACCGTAGGGGTAGCGCCGCAGGTCGTTGTCCCATTTGACAAGCTTGTTGATAAGAAAGAGGAGATGCAAGCACCAGTTAGTGTTACCGTAAATACGCGCACTGACAGTAGCAGTGTAGTAGGTCGTATGAGCCTCATTAGCATGTTGTGCAATGATGTGAAATGCTCTCCCACTATGAAGGAAAGGCTTGTCAACATGATAGGTTCTAGGGAAGCGGTTTTTACTGAGAGGCCAGGTAAAACAGATCTTATTGTCCATCGAATCGACACAGGGGAGTCCAAACCAGTGCGCTGTGGTCGCAGGCCCATGAACGCTCGTAAGCGAGAAGTGTTAGACGACATCATTGATGGTTTAATCGCGGATGACATAGTCGAACCTTGCACGAGTCAGTGGCTTAGCTGTCCGGTTCTGGTAGCTAAAAAGACGGGTGGGTATAGGATGGTGTTAGATTACAGGCCGCTTAATCAAAGGACGGAGGTTGACCCCCATGACATGCCTCGTGCAAAGCCACCCGACGGCCGTTGCAACAATGAGGTGGAAGGAGAAGTGATAACACAATAAAGAGATAGATAATATACAATATTTACAACACGGTTTAATTACACATTAGACACACAACATATCAAATACCGTACGCTGCCTTACAAGGTCTGGAACCGACCTAAGCAAGCGCACCTTACCGACTCTTCACAAGTTCACACACTTGGTCCCAACCGCCTCTCAGTAGCGTTAAACCCACCCTCGTCAGAATACGCCCCCTACCACATGGGCTAACTGGTCATGTGGCAATGGCGCAACTCTGACCACCCGCAACGCATCCCAGACACCCATATGTTTGGGGTGCATTGCAAAGCGAAGCGAAGATTTTAATTTCACTGACCCCTCAAAAAATGTAGCTTCAATGTTTGTTTTATTGTTTGTTTGTTTTCAAGTTTGTTTCTTTGTTTTTCTGTCTGTTTGTTCGCGCTCTACCGGCCAAACGACATATCGATGGTGAAGAACCAATACCTCCTATCTGCCATTTTCAGCAAAAATGAGATGTTGGTGTCTATGGATACAGAAAATTATTTCGAATTTTTTGGTGCTAATAGGTCCTATCTTATAATGCTTAAACATCTTTAAAAGAGACATATACTAGTACTACCTTACATCAATATCTCCTATCTGCCACCGCCAACTAGTTACTTTTTTAAAATCAGTTTTAATGCTCTCCTGAACAATTTACTTTTTGGCAGATAGAAGGTATGGTTCTTCACCATCGATATGCGATCTTGATGAAAATTGAAGGGGACCTGCCACATTTTTTGGGTACAATCGAAGAAAAATTTCTTATGAATATCGTACTTTTACGATTTTTATTTTTATTTTTAGCGCGATATTTTCGTGACATTTGGGCCGATTCTGACCAAACGGGTGGGGCTACAAAGTTCATATTATACATGGACATTAAGGTCATGGTGATGTAGTACCTTTTGAAAGAATAAGTTGAAGAAGTTCGATAGAATCTATTGAAATAAAGGTTTAAATAATATGAGTTTTTTTAGGTGTATAACAATAATTAACAAGTAACTATATAGAAACTTGACAACAATCACCTACAATGCGTTCATAAATCAATCTTCGGGCCTACAGATATTTTCCATTCTAATTACAATAGCAATTAGTACTACGTTATAAAAATTATCCTAATTTAACAAAAATGATTTTGCAATGGAACTTAATGAATTACTAGTAAATATTAAGTACGTGAATGTTTTGTCTTGATATGATGTTGGAGGGGGAGCGGGTATCTGCCGACGACTTCCCGAATTAGAGTCTCGCACTGAACGCATTGCAACCGATATCAATTTTTTAAATGGCTTGTATATTGTGTTATGTTCGTTTGTAGGAATCATAGTTGATCCTTTGTAGACTGACCATTCAACCACATGTTTCATCTTTCAATCCTAATCACAACTACACGTTTTTCGTTTAGTGAAGCGAAGACTTCAATTCACTGACCCCTCAAAAAAATTAGCTCGGGTGTTTTTTTGTTTTGTTTTTTTGTATTTTTGCCTGTATGTTCACGCTCTACCGGGCAAACGGCATATCCGATCTTGATGGAAATTTGAGGGTATGTACGACTACGAGGGCTGTATAAGAGGACTGAATCCCTTGCATTCGCATTATTTTAACGATTGAGGAAAACCTCGGAAAAAACCTTCAGTCATGATTGCAGTTCTCGACAGGATTCGAACCCGGGACCTCCCGAAACAGAGTCGAGCGCTTAGCGCTTGAGCCAACATTGTCGATATTGCATAAAGCAAAATCTTGTATTTTGTCTAAGCAAACATCACATTATGATCACAATTACATAATTATATCAACTGAACAAGATATCCAAAATGTTATTATACGGTAATTGATAAAACATAAAACTATGTATACTAGCTCCAACGAAAGAATACAGATGCTTTGAAGTAGTGGTGATAGTATGAATGCGCGGTAAATAGATGTCGCCTTTGTGTATGAAGAGAAATATATTTTACCAACGCAAGCAAAAATTGGATGTGCTAGATCCACGCTGAGCTAGCGTGAATAGAGTTGACAACGTTGTTATGTTGGGAAAACAATTTCGAGCTATCTGCATTCTTTCGTTGGGACCGCTAAATATACAATAATAATATAGAGCATTAAAATACTATACCTTTTAACTAGGCCGCTCCGTGAACGCTTTTTCCAGTCGCGTTTATGGATGAGCTTTTTTAAAAATATTTCTGTCCAATGATTACGTTTTTAGGTGGGATCTGATTACTTTTTCTGGTTACTTGATACTTTTTGTTAATTATACACCTGTAAAAGGCTTTTTTTAAACTTTACCTTTTTTACCTTTTTCTTTCAAAAGGCACTAGATCACCATAATCTTTGTCAATGTAAAATATGAACGATGAAGTCCCACCCGTTTGGTCAGAATTAGCCCAAATGTCACGAAAATATCTATTAAAAACCAGGAATAAATCGTAAAAATTCGATTTCTATGAGAAATACTTTGTCAAATGTCTCTAAAATGAAAACCAATATAATATCAGTGATTTTAAACGTTTTCATAAAGTTTCATCAAGATCGGAGTAGCCGTTTGAAAAATATCACGAAAATATCTCATTTTTTTAACGTAAAAATGAGATTATCATAATAAATATTTGATCGACTGTACCCAAAAACGTGGCAAGTCTAAATTCAGAGATTTCAATGGTCCCTTAAAATTTCCATCAAGATCGCATTTGCCGTTTGCCCGGTAGAGCGCAAAAAGTCAAAAATACAAACCAAAAAAAATACATCCGAGCTTAATTTTTTGGGGGGTTAGTGAAATTGAAGTCTTCGCTTAGCTCATCCAAAAAGTCGATCTTGATTTCCTTTTGGTCATTTTTTATCATTTTGGCCTGTTGCTAGTTTTAACCTGGTGCTCTTATTGGCCTGTCGCTCTTATTGACCTGTCGCTCTTATTGGCCTTTCGCTCTTATTGGCCTGTCGCTCTTATTGACCTGTCGCTCTTATTGGCCTTTCGCTCTTATTGGCCTGTCGACCTTATTGGTCTGTCGCTCTTATGGTCGGCGCCCTTATTGTCGCGCTCTATTGGGCGGCGCGCTTGTTGCCGCGCTCTTTTGACCGTGAGCCATATATTAGACCTCAATAACCCAAATCAATTACCACAACATCGATTGTGATTAATTGGTTATTGAATCCTATATTGGAGATTTGATTGATTGATTGATTGGATTTTGCTATCCGTCTCATATTTATGCAACTTGGTTTATCGAGACGAAAGGAGGGACGTAAGGGTTGACGCGCGGGGACAAGGGGGTGACAAGCCTGTGCTGGTCAATTGATTGGATATTACTTAACGTCTCATATTCGAGACGAAAGGAGGGACGTAAGGGTTGACGCGGGGGGACAAAGGGCGGACAGGCCTTCCCAATACGACGACCCCGGCGGTGTATAAAGGATCTAATATCGGAAGACGTTATATGTCCTAAGCTGTCGAATACAGCAAATAATCAATCAGATCATTGGCCGTCCACGGTGTACGTATAGCTCATGCGGTTGGGGCACAGATCCTTAACGCATGCCACCAAGAGACGTTGGTTCGAATCCCGCAACGCACGTTTGTTTCTTAATTTTCCTTCACCACTCATTGCCTCTCATAGCATGATTAAAAAAATAGAGACGTAAAGCAACAAGAAGCATCATCATTGAGCCTTACGCTATTTTGTTATTATCAACAAGTTCGAGTCCCGAAGGTAGTAAACTGGACACTAGGAATAATAGTAGGCATAACAAAATAATGTTTGCGCGTAGGTCACACCCGGTAGTCTTTGATCTACCATCCCAGTTACAGGCTACATGGGACACGGAGAAGCCTTATTGATGTGATTATGTTCATACTGACTACTACGACAATGAGCATCTAGGCCTACATACTGTTAGCACAGATAACGAGATAAGTAATTAATTTACTTCTCTGTGCTGTTTGCTGTTATTATATTGCTGTGAATGTTATTATTACCCGAGATTTTTTAGATTTACGACCCACTCTCTCGTCGTGACTGTAAATACAAATTTATTGATAAAGACTTGAAAAACCTTGAATACATATTTTGTCTCATTATGTAAGAATATGTTTAGTATTTCATTTTGTCAGGTTGTCATGGGCGTAATGACTACTTATGTCGTCTCGATTAGCCTCGTTGCAAAAAATATGAGTCGTAAAGCCCAAATATCATAATCGACTGACGACTACTAATGGGCGGTCGCAATGCGCGGGCGAGGAGCGTCACCTAAAAATCTCAACTACTTTTTAGAAGAGCCGATAAATTATACATTTACCATATTTCATTTATATTGTTTCAGGTTGCCGTTAGCTAAGATACTAGAGCGTCGGAACACTAAGCGGGAAGTCAAAGGTTAGATCACTACAAGCGTTAATCTCCTCACCCTACTCCTCACCGTAATTGTAACATTGTATTATAACATTACAAAATGAAAAAAAAAATAGAATAAGTTAACATTTCCTACCTTTTAGATGCTCGCCATTTGGCAAGATTGGAGCCAGTGTTCCTCTTGCGTTTTCTAGACGTGTGCATCTTCGTTTTCTTCCCATATCGATAGTCAGTTTGCTCCATTGTTCGTGTACAACAAGTGAATACACAGAAGTAACTAAGTCCATGAATAATAAATACACCGTGCAACTACACATAACATGTATTTACACAACACCACAACCAACATTTTACCTCGAAATGCCAATGCCGCCTGTCGATCAAAGTAGCGGAGCGATGCTAGTGTTACCTAGTGGCAGAATGCTGAACTCCATAGTGCTGTATTTGAGTATTTTCAAATAGAATTTGGAGCGCGTTGATACGCGGGCGTCACAGATTTCCAGTATTTTGGTTACGTCAAGAAACATGATATTTTAATATGCTGTATGGATTAGTGAGAGCTGGTCCTGGCTGTCTTGAAATCTTGAAATTCGTGAAACGATATACGTTTTCCCGTAGTGAAGTAACCCAACACTAATAAATTATTTACCAAGTCAAATAAACTCTGATACAAATGTCCTTACGCACTGCCCTAGATACAAATGTCTTCTGTGCACTTGATTTTTTCAAGAAAATCGTGTTTTTACTTTCGCTGTAAAACATTTACAGATGACTCGCTGTTACCGCGCCTGAAATAGCTCTTTGCATGCGGCTCTTATACTTAAAAAAGTGTCAATTGATATCGTTTACTAATAAGAAAAATGTCATCATTCACAATTATACCATGGGAAATGTAATTTTGGATAGGGTTTCTATAGCGTGCATGATCTGGGAGTGGTAGTTCGCTCCAATATGTCATTTAACCGACATGTGGAACAAATTGTTCCAAAGGCCTTCAAAATGCTAGGGTTCATTAAGCGGACATGCGGACGTGATTTCTCTGACGTCACAATTCGTAGGCTGTACTTGGGACTCGTTAGGCCGATGTTGATTATGCTAGTGTAATCTGGTCTCCTCACCACCTGACCAAGATACATAACGTCGAACGCTTGCAGCACCGGTTAATCGAATGGTTCTGTTATAGAAATAATACCACTTATCATAGAAAAGATTGTATAAACCTGTGTGTGTGTGCGTGAGTCTGAGTGTGAGTGTGAGTGTGAGTGCGAGTGGAGTGTGAGTGCGAGTGCGAGTGTGAGTGTGAGTGTGAGTGCTTGAGTGCGAGTGAGAGTCTGTGAGAGAGTGTGCGTATGTATGTATGTATGCTTGAGTGCGAGTGAGAGTCTGTGAGAGAGTGTGCGTATGTATGTATGTATGTCTGTGATGAGTGCAATTCGTGTTGTTTATTTACATTCGAGACTATGGTCAAGCTGCTTGACTTTCGAGTAGGCCACGTCTCAAGTTAGTTCCAAAAGATTAAAGGTCGCTCAATTGCCTCGTATTTTACTCTAAAGAGTTAAACGAGGCAATTGCGCGACAAAAGAATCCTCTCTTGTATTGTTCTGTACCTCACATATGTGTATGTGTATTCAAAAAATACATTATTTTGTATTAACTCATAAAATGTATTACATTGTGCAAATCTTCACTCCATTTTGGATGAACATTACAAATATTTTTTTAAGTCATGTTTTCTGCTCAATACATAAAATTGTAAAATATGGTTTCATATCCTTTTCTATGTCCTGCTTTGTCAGGATCATCCTGAGCTTAGGTCTGATATTATCGGCCTCTGTTCTCTAGATGTTCAACTCTTCCTGCCTAACAATGGCTCGCTGGCGAGCGCTAGTGTAGACCTACTCACCCTTTATTATTATGATTTTTATTGTGGAAATGTTGTATGGGCGACTATGCGACTGTTTTATCTTTAGATAGGTACTAGATGTGTGACTATTTAGTCACTAGTTAAAATCTAATACTTGGAACTATAGAATTGGAAATGATCTTCCAGCAGACTGTTCCTGATGCTCTTTTTAATAACAACCGCCTTCTTTTTGACCATTATGTCAAGCTGAGCCTTCTCAATGATGTTGCACCAGGAACAGCCTCCTGGAAGATCATTTCCAAGTCTATAGTTCCAAGTATTAGATAACTAGTGACTAAATAGTCACACATCTAGTACCTAACTAAAGGTAAAACAGTCGCACATGCGACACTTTTTTTTGGATATCAAGGAGTTTCAAATACTCTATTAAATCTGGTGAAGCCTACTGATATTTGAAAGTGAAATGATGTAGTGGTTGCTCTGGGGAGAAGAATAGCGCTAGAAAGTGTGCATGACTGATCGACATCACACCATGTTGCATGGACAGTGTGAATACATCGAGGCTATTGTGTAGTAGCCTATAGCAACATCATCTATCTAGCGGATAAAAGGGATAAAGTAAAGTAAAGTAAAGTTTTATTGGCCTGTAATACAAATTACAAACAATGAAAAGTTACAAACTAAAAAAACAAACAGGATTTGAACAGGATTATAAAATTCCTTGCATTTGTCTGCAACATAATAATATTATGTTGATCCTTAATAAAATAGGTACTAAAGTATAATATGAAAGACATAAGTTATCTACTGTCTACTTGTTATGTTAGTTGAGAGGACTCACACCAAGCAGCACTGTCGCTAGACAAGACCACGGCCTTCTAGATGAGAGCCTTCTTTAATTTTAACTTAACATCTAGGTGGTGATGTACATGACATGTGGTGCTGACAGTGACCATCATTATTGGATTGTTGGCATTGGTATTTTGATAAATGTAAGAATATTTAAACAAAATATCAAACAAAATTACTGACAGGAAACACAGAAGTCCCTTCCAGGAAGTCAAATCAATTTGGACCCTAGCCTAGTCTTAATCGATTTCCGTAAAAAAAAACATACCCCCAAAAAGGACTTCTTTGATAAGGCAAATCTCAAACCCCTGTCCTGACCGTAACTTTTATCCAATCAGGTCCATTTTAGGTGCCCAACAGTTGTTGAGAAATAAAATTGCAGCTCATCCGGTCCACAACCGGCCGATCTAGGGCACTGAAGAACTCTCAAAACACACTTTGATGAGCCCTTCTGGAGACCTAGTTGTCATTTCAGCAGCCCTAGCAAGTCGTGAGAAGCTAAAAAAATCAAGCTCGCTAACACAAAGATTAAACCGTAAACTAGAATTGCGTACCTACCTAGTGCGTGACAAGTAAAAAAAAAAAAAACATATTCCAATAGAAAAACAATAAAAACAATAAAAATTGATTTTGCTAGACATTATTATTCTTAACATAATGGAGAAAACGGTTTGTCTCTATCTCACACCATTCATGGGAAAATGCCATAACAAAGTGTCAATTTTAATGCCATATCACCACCACATAATTAATTTTGAGAGATTTTGTTGGGATTTTGTTTTTTGAGAGTCCGATCAAAAAAAGGAAATCTGTTTTGAGCTCGTTGTGGAGCCCTTTATCAATTTACGCCAAAAATCCCATACCCCCCCCCCCCAAAAAAAAAAAATCTATACCAATAATAAAACAAAATATATATATAAATATTAAAAAGGGAGTTCTTCCATTGACAAATACCTATTCATTGTGAAATCGGATAGAAATTGAGAGATTTATACAAGATTATTCGACTCTGAGCCGAACTTTTGAGTGAGGGTTTCTTACTCCACTAATGAACCAAACCGGGATCTGTCACTGTCAATCAACATGACTATCTATAGAGTACATGTAGCCAGGGATAGAATTGCCCCATCATTCATTTTCATGTCTTCATAAAAAAATCACAAAGGCTTACCCGTTTGAAACTATATTTTCTTCTTGAATATTAATAAGGGAGTTCTTACATTGACAAAATATAGTATTTATTGTGAAATCGGATAAAAATTGCGAGATTTACATAAGGTTAATCGACTCGGAGCCGAACTATCGGATGCGGTTTCCTTACTCAATTAATGAACCAAACCGGGAACTTTCATATCAACAGTCTACACGACTATCTATAGAGTAGGCCCCTACATGTGCATGTACATGCCATGTAGCATGTGCTGAAAGAGGCTGGATTCAAAGGTAGGGTGCGCAACTGCACCAAGAAGTTGTTACCCTATGGATCCAAGCCTATTGTTGCTAAACAATGTATTTCCACGGAAGTTATAGTGGCAGATAATGCAGAGGGGGCGGATTTTTTGGTGGTAAAGGGAGCTGGCCCGTCATTGTTGGGAAGAATTACAGCTAAAAAATTGCGAGTGTTGATGACAGGTTATCCACTTAGGCAGGTGGAGGCCCTACTGGGCCAGGCCAGGCGCAATCAGTCAACATCGCGAGGTGGGACCTAAGTAGCCGAAAGAGGTACCCGGCAGTCCGGAAGAATTTAAATGGAAAATGAAAGAGGATTTCCCCATAGTTTTCACGGGGTTGGGTAAGCTTAAGGGTTTTCAGTTTAGACTGAACATTAAAAAGGAGGTCTGTCCGGTAGCCCAGCCGTTGCACAGAGTACCGGCACAATAATTGAAACTATTGGTCGAGAAAATATTGTTCGAACTTATTAGAAGAGATGTTATAGAGACGGTGAGTGGCCCGTCCCAGTGGGTTTCCCCGTTGCACATGGCGCCTTAATCCAATGGAGACCTCAGAGTATTTGTTGATGCTAGGATGTTGAACACTGCCCATCCCTGGACTTGAGGATCTGGCAGCAAGGCTTTATGGGGCTCAATATTTCTCTGTGATTGACTTGAATGAAGCCTTCTTTCAGGTGGAGCTGGATGAGGGGTCCAGGTCCATAACAACCTTTCTGACCCATAAGGGTCTATGCGGTACAAACGTATGTTACTAGGCATGAATACTGCCGCTGAACAGTTTCAGAAACGAATAGAGCAGCTCATTAAGGGGTCACCAACTACCTCGATGATTTCCTGGTGTGGGGAACCACCTTGGAGGAGCACGACCGGAGCTGTATGGACTGTTGGGGATTCTGGCGGACGTTAACCTCACCCTTAACTGGGACAAGTGTGTTATTAGACAAGTATCGGGGAACACTTTAGGGGGCATCGGTTAACCAGAAGAGGTATTAGTCCATTGCAGGGGCGGGCAGATGCAGTTAGGATGTTGGGGCGTCCAGAAACCAAAGCAGAACTAGAGAGCCTACTTGGGCTAGCCAACTTCAGCAGTAGGTTCATCCCAGATTATTCGTCACTTGCTCATGCATTGAGAAGAGAAACTGTTTCGGCAGGGGCACTGATCAAGTGGGGACCCAAACAGGAGGCGGCTTTTAGCAAGTTGATTAAGCTGATTTCGGAGGCGCCAGTGCTGGCATATTTTTGTCCGGGTGCACCAACGTCAGTGATCACAGATGCAGGTCCTAATGCGCTGGGAGCTTGCTTGCTGCAGGAGCAGGAAGGAATAACGCGCATTGTTAAATATGCGTCACGAGCGCTTACCATAGTAGAGTGTAGATACAGCCAGGTAGAAAAGAAGGCCTTGGGACTAGTATTCGGTTGTGAGAGGTTCAAGTTCTATCTCCAGGGTGGCCCACAGTTTTTGCTGTTGACGGACCATAAGCCGTTGGAGTTTTTTCTTTGGTGTTTGTTCAAAACCATGTGCGCGCTTGGAACGTTGGGAGATGAGGTTGCAGGAGTTTGATTACAGGGTCAAGTTCATACAAGGAAAAGAAAACATTGAAGATGTCTTGTCAAGGTTGGTTCAAACCGACCCGCCCAAGGCTAGACAAGAGGATAGATATGTTAGATGGGTTGCGGAGCAGGCAGTCCCCGTGGCACTGACTTTGAAGTACAAGTTGCCAGGGCAAAAGATCCAACTCTATGCAAAGTGCGGGATGCTCTTAGAGCAGAAATCTAGGCACCCGAGTTGAGAAGGTATGAGTTAATCAAGACAGAGCTATGCATCTATGATGACACGGTGCTGCGGGGGGTCGGACTCGTTATGCCGGCTACACTCCGACTGAGAGCTCTAGAGTTGGCTCACGAGGGCCATAATGGGGTAGTTGAAACCAAACAGAGGATCCGAAACAAGTGTTGGTGGCCAACTCTGGAAGCAGATGTAGAGAAATTCTGCAAGGTATGTTCAGGGTGCCAACTTGTGACTTCCCTAGATCCGCCGGAACCATTGGCGATGACGTCACTCCCAGTAGGCCCATGGCTGGATGTGGCATTTGATTATTTGGGACCATTACCTTCGGGTCAAAGTGCGCTGGTAGTCGTGGATTATTACAGCAGGTTTGTTGAGGCAATCGTCACGCGGTTTACCACAGCGAAGAAAACAATCAAGATTCTCAGCTCGCTATTTGCCCGGTTCGGGATTCCATGTAGTCTGCGGATCGATCGAGCTAAGGCATTTTACGGCAGAGTCTTCCAGGAGTTTTGTGGAAGATTGGGTATTACTCTGGTGTCCACCACACCGCGATGGCCGCAGGCCAATGGCGAGGTAGAGTGGCAAAACAGATCCATTGTCAAACATCTCAAGAAAGGACACGCAGAAGGCAAGTCTACAAACGTATCTGTTTGCTTACAGGACCACCCCGCATTCTCTAACTGGGGTCACACAAGCCAGCCTGATGTTTGGCAGGGAGATTCGAGATGTGTTGCCTAGTTTTGTGCCAGACAGGTCTATGGCAGATGTGGCAGTGAGAGACGCGGATGCTGCTGCCAAAGCTAGGGCCCGGCTGTATGCGGATGACAAACGTGGAGCCGTTCCAAGCAGCCTGTGTGAAGGGGACACGTTTTTTTCTTAAACAGGAGCAGACTAAGAAGTTTTCCACACCTCTAGCTGCTGTTCCCTACCAGGTTTGGCCAAGAATGGAAATTCAGTCGTGGTGCAGTCGGCGGGAGGCGATCACTTGACTCGCCACTCTTCCCATGTGAAGCGAGTTCCGGCGTTGATGTCGCATCGCAGTCCGGACCTGACGTCAGACCTTGAAGTGGAGGGTTCCCAGAGCATCAAGAGTTCCGAACAACCCTGCGGGTCTAGGAGGGAGTTGGGGGAAGCTAGTATATCCAGCGAGCTTGAACTAGACGCCAACCCCAATGCGTCAGTGACACCAGTACAGCGGTCAACAAGAGTTCACAGCAGTTCAGATGTTAGATCCAGGATAAGAGGGAAGATTCATTATTTTAATCTTTGTTATAGTAGTATAAGGCATTAGGTGTGCTTAGTTTTTTCAAATTCATTATAGATGAGGGAAGGGAATTGTTAGGTAGAAATTAATTTTTAGGGGGGTAATGTAGTGTTGTTGATACTGAGCAGTCTAGGTGGCAGTGAGTGATGTATTAAAGCAAGTTTGGCCAAAACTCGGCCATCGTTGACCCGATCTGGACCCGTCATGGACCAGCACGGAAGGAACCGGAGTAAAGGCCAAAAACCGAGACGGCAAACGAGCAAGGTTGCGTCCGCCCGTGGGGGAAGAGTACGGAACCCCATTGCGACGCGGAGACTCCTCGGCCGGAGTCGATCTGTCGGGGCGATTCTTCGGCCGTGCCCTGGACCCCGCCGCGTCTGGGTTCAAACCTGACGGGCCAACCAAGACACGGCGAAGAGACGAGGTACGCCGGACCCTCTGCGCAGCGGTTTGCGTCTGCAAAGTTTTTCAACTATGAGGTTGCGCTGCTCAAAGCCGTGCGTATAGTCTTTCACGTTCACTGAACCAATTTTTCGGTTTTATGAATTCTCAAAAATATTGTTGGGCATTTTTGACAATTTAAATAACTTTGTTTCTGTTATATCGTTATTCAAACACCACCATATTGCTACCTTACGTGGACAGGTTCGGAAATTCATCGTGGCCGCGAGGTCTAACTAATAACTACAAGCCTGCAAAATACGAGATTGCAAGAATTGTAGTCCGCCAACAAGGAGGTTGCACAACTACGACATTTTCCTCGTACGACTTCCGTCAACCACGAGGTCTTCCAAACCCCCCGCGCAGCGGCTTTAAGCCGCGCGTAAGCGCAACTTGTTTGTATGTATGAGTTTGTAAAAGAAGTAGCGGGCAATAGGTGTGCTTAGGTTTTTCATATTCATTATAGATAAGGGAAGGGAATTGTTAGGTTGTAATTAATTTTTAGGGGGGGTAATGTAGTGTTGTTGATACTGCGCAGTCTAGGTGGCAGTGAGTTAAGTATGTTGGCGTGACTATTGGTAACTGTTTGTATGTATGAGGTACCTCAATAAAGACACCGCCGACAGACAGTCGGAATGGAGGTTAAGTAAATGAAAAACGTGTTGTCGTTTCACCACATTCACATCCATGACGACTTTCTCACACTGAACAAGAGTTCTCTTGAAGTAGAACTTGTCATCATAAATACAATGCCAATAAGCACTCTCTGGTGAGCGTATTTCTAGCCAATGTATAGTTTCGTGTTGATTATCCAGACAATAATCCTTAAAATGTTGTTCGTTTGTTTCTTCAAAGTGAATTAAGAGAGTATAGAATACATCTAGAGTGCGTTCCGATACCTGCTGGACGTACTGAACCAGTAGCCAGCTTTACTGTAACCGTTCCGTTAACTGCTGTCAGCAGTGTGCTGAGCGTCCCGTAAATTGCTGGCCCAGCGCCTTCAGTAACTGAAAGTGCTGGAGGTTTCTCGCTCAGTATCGCCAGTAAACAGCTAGTGTCATGGCGGCGTTGAAATGTCAGTTTGCTTCCAAAGTTAATAAATTGCTTTATTTGTTCAGAAAAAATGAGATATTTGATATTGCACTGGAATAAAAATGACAATAATAATTCGGAATGAGCTAAGAATATTTATTTGCGAGCTTACACTTCTTTTTTAATTCATAGCTTGCAATTAATGGGTGGATGACTCTAGGCCTAGGCCTAGGCTAGATGACGGCATTAAATATTCCGCCAAGAGAATAATTTATTTGTTAAATCCATAACCGAGAATAAACGTGAAATCTTTTCATTTCTCTTCAAGTTTACCCTAAATAATTAATATCATGTTTTAAATTGACTGCACGATTATTTTTCTGACAGCTGCAGTGTTTGTGCTGGATGCTTTTACTGGGAACCATTCCGCTTTCTAGGCCTACTGACCGCGCAGGCTAGCACTGTTGTTTACTGTGCTCCCAGTAGAGCCAGCAGATAACGGAACGCACTCATAGTGTAGAATGGGATTTAACTTGGGTTTGACCGGATCCACACGAGAAAGTCAGACACACGGGTGAACGCAATATAAAACTGGGAGTAGCAGACAGCTTCACTACTCGCCGGTCGGAAGTTGTTGCTGACTACCCCCCTGATGTAGTACTTGGTGGTCCCCGTCCGGAGAAACACGAGTCCGCCGCCCGAGTCGCCCCGACAGACTCCGATGTTCCGGTCTAGGAACCCTGCGCAGAACTTGTCGGCAGCGAACAAGTCCCTGGCCACGGGCTCCAGGGCGTCGTAGCACGTGTTGTGATCCACGTAGGGCATGTCTACATGCCTCAGGTGGTCGCTCAAACTACCGCTCTCCGTAAACCCCCAGCCAGCCACCTGCAACACGGGTCAGCACAGTCAATGTATGCTATGATAATAACAAATCTAGCCGAGACAACCATCGATCCAGTAAGCAACAAGTACCTATAAAAGTACAATATGAGTCAGCAGTGTGGATAACTTTGCTATTTTAATACTTCTTTTTTTTTTATTGACAAAATGAATACAAGTGGTTTAGCAGGTATTGTGATTGATTCTACTTGGTTTAGATTGCCCACCTCGTCCGGTCGTCCCTTCTATAGTAACCACAGGTGTCAGCAATAAGAGGGGTCTCGCTGACCGGCCCAGAGAACATGATCATTATATGGAAACAAGAAGTGCTAGAGCGGCATCAAAGCTGTTTCCCGGAGACCCCAACCTCCCTAGTTCCAAGGCCACACCTCCTTGCGATCGGACGAACAGTTTGGGGGCTACGGTCGATTAAATTTCGAGGATAAATTGATAGAAGATACAGGCAGACCCCTTGATTTACTAAACAACGCTTAAAATGCTCTTTTAATTCTAAGCTATGCGCTATCTTATTCTCGCTTCGGGTACAATAGTTTAGCTTCAGGCAGTAGTGTGGCAGCAGGGGCGTAACTACGGAGGGCGACGCCCCCCCAAATTAAGTCAGAGTGGGGCGTGGAGGGGCACAAATTTTTGCAGGTATTTTGTAAACTGTCAATCTTCACAATTATATAAATTATCGACGAATCCACGCTTAAACATAGTAAAAAACACGCCATTTGCATTGTTAAAAATAAAAAAATTACTGGGGCTAAGTGTGTAAGTGCCCCAGACCCCAGTAAGGTGCGACTATTGCAAACCTGATCAGTCAGGAAAAATAGCCTTACAAACCCAAATTTTATTAGTAGGGTAGGGGTGAAACTTATTTTTTGAAAATGTATGAAGAACCCACATTATGCGAGTCAATTATTTTACTTTAAAGAATCTTCTTCTATGATGTATTTTTTAAACTCACACACATACTTTATCAAATGTGGGAGTTACTAGCACGCTTGTTACTTCGGGGAATTATGGGTAAAGTCTAAAAATAACGGTGAAACGCATTTAACCATGATTGCTCTAATTAACTCGCAAGTGACAGTGCAGCCTCCAAAGCTGACATCTTTGGTGTATTCAGCACCACGAAAATAAAAACAAAATAGGAATTCCTAAATCAGAGAAATATATAGAATGATTTTCATAAGGATCTTAAATTGAGCAAAATATAACTGCCTTGAACAAAATGATCCCGGAGGTTGTGCCCCTTAAATCCCATGATGAAGTCTACTTGTTAAAGCTTCGACCTATCAATTGCACTCCTGCAGTGGTGTCATGCGAGTATACGGCGTAAACTCAAAACTCAAAACGCAATACAAATCAGAATATATGGTAAACGCTGTGTATGGTGCATATAATTATACTCTCGTAGAACAAATGAGGAAATCCAATGTCAAGTCAAAGCACGTAATCTAATTTTGCAATCTCACCAATAACCAGTAACAAATACAAACAACTGTGACAAAAACTAGCAAAATTATTTTAAAACATGCCTAAAACTCTTTATATCCTTCAATCACATTCTTAGAATCAGAAAATTTTCCGGGTCTATGCGTCCCGGGGTCACACTAGCTAAATGAAAGCCCCCCCCCCCCCATTGTACTAAATCATGTTCTTTACTTACGAAAGAGCTTACGCCCATAAATATATTTTTAAAGACACCACTTCACACCTTATAATGAGTTGAAAAGGCGCCACTGCCAGATCCACACTAGTTGGGGGGTGGAGTCCCCCAGACCCTTATTGTACCAGGATACATGGGTAATGATTGTGGTTATAAAAATGTTTGCTCTACCAAAAAACAAGGGCTAGTTACACCACTGTGTGGCAGCAAATAATGTTTTTATAATTCAATAAGGAACTATGGATGCTTTTCAAAATAAACTTTTCAAATAACGAAAGCTGCAGAACTTATTTTATAAATCAAAAGATTTCAACTTTTTTCAACATAAGATAATAAAAACAATCTTTTACAAATTAATGTCAATACATGACCACAATACTAGACAACATCAAAATAAATTTAATTAATGACAACAAAGTTCTGGATTTATTAACGAAATTTAAAGCTTGTAAAGTGACTCTGTTTTATCTTAATTCTTTTTCAGCAAAGTAATAATCAGTTTCTCTTCAGTTCGTTATAAAAGGGCTTGACTGTATCATGGCAATATTGTCAAGAATGGGCTAGTTCCTAGTCCATTTTTTCTTTTTTTTTAAAGTTAAAATCATTAAACCAAGGGGGATATTTCACACGATCAACTGGGGTGTTTTAGCAGGAAGTAAATTTGACGTAAATGGGTCTGTTTTCAAAAGAGAAGTTTCGGTAGTGCTGACACTAAACATTTTCAGCACAAATTTTTAACCCACTATTAACTTTGTTTGGGTAGTTTAACTAAAAAGTCTGATGTCCCCGGAACTGAGTGGTATTTGCAAACCCCCAAGGGGGTGGGGGTGCGCCTGATTGGTGGGAAACCGGCAATGAGCGGAGATGCGAGGGGGGCCTAGGTAGCGAGGGGGGTTTAAACCCTTGGGGGGCCTGAAAGTGAGAGCGAACAGAAAAATCGTGGGGGGGGTTCAAACCCTTGGGGGCCTAACGTAAAGCCAGTAAACTTGAGGGGTTCAACCTTGGGGACCTGAAAAGTAAGAGCGAACTGAAACTCTGAGGGGTTCACCTTTGGGGCCTGAACAAACGAATTTAAGATCGGGAGGGGGGGCAACCTGGGACCTACGTAAGACAAAAGTGAAGACTCGTGGAGGAGTTCAACCTTGGGGACCTGAACTAAGAGCGAAAATAAAAACTCTGGGGGGGTTCAACCTTGGGGACTGAACTTTTTGGGCCCACATAAGACTCGTGGGGGGTTCACCTTGGGCCTGAAAGTAGAGAGCGAACAGTGAAGACTCGTGGAGGGGTTCAAACCCTTGGGGGCCTGACGTAGGAGCGAACATAAGACTCTGGAGGGGTTCAACCTTTTGGGGCCCGAACGTGAGAGCGAAAATGAAACCGTGAGGGGTTTAACCTTGGGACCCGAACCGTCGAGAGCGAACAGTGAAAACTCGTGGGGGGGTCACCTTTGGGGACCTGAACGTAAGAGCGAACAGTGAAGACCGTGGATGCCTTACACCATGGGACCGTGACTAGCCTAACAATGGGTGAAGATCGAAGAGCCAAGCCATCACCAACTGCTGAGGACACCATTCGACCAAGTCTAACAGTGAAGACCTCGTGTAGGGGTTCAAACATTGGGGACCTGAACGTAAAGAGCGAACAGTGAAGATCGTGGGAGTGCTCCACCTGGGACCCGTGACGAGCCTACATGAGGTGAAGATCGAAGAGCCAACCAGCACCAAACTGTGCCTGAGGACACCAATTTCGTACCAGAGTCATAACAGTTAAGTCTCGTGGAGTGCCTTACACATGGGACCGTGACTAGCCTAACATGAGGTGAAAGATCGAGAGCCAAGCATCACCAACTGCTGGACACCATTTCGTACCAGAGTCATAACATTGAAGACTTCGGGGAGGGGTTCACCACTTGGGGGGGGGGGGACCTGAACGTAGAGAGCGAACAGTGAGACTCGTGGAGTGCCTTAACACATGGGACCGTGACTACCTAAACATGAGTGAAGATTTCGAAGAGCCAAGCATCACCAACTGCTGATAGACACCATTCGTACAGGTCATAAAGTGACGACTCGTGGAGTGCCTTACACATGGACCCCCGCACACCGCGACCTAGCCTAACATGAGGTGAAGATCGAAGAGCCAAGCATCACCAACTGCTGAGGGACACGTATTTCGTACCAGAGGTCATAACAGTGAGACGCGTGGAGGGGTTCAAACTTGGGGACTTAACGTAGAAGCGAACGTGAAGACATCCTGGAGTGCCTTACACATGGACCGTGCCTAGCCTACATGAGGTGAGAAGATCGAAGAGCCAAAGCTCACCAACTGCTTGAGGACATAACCATTACGTACCAGAGTCAGAACAGTGAAGACTCGTGGGAGGGGGTCAACCTTGGGGTACCTGAACGTAGAGAGCGAACGATTGAAGACTCGTGGAGTGCCTTACACATGGGACCGTGACCTAGCCTAACATGAGGTGAAGATCGAAGAGCCAGCATCACCAAACTCTGGGGACACCATTCGTACCAAGTCATAACAGTGAAGACTCGTGGAGTGCCTTACACAGGGACCAGCCGGCGACTAGCCTACACATGAGGTGAAGATCGAAGAGCCAAGCATCACCAACGGCTGAGGACAACCATTTCGTACCAGAGTCATAACATGAAGACGTCGTGGAGGTTTTCAATCCTTTGGGACCTGAACGTAGAGAGCGAACAGTGAAGACGCGTGTGGAGTGCCTTACACATGGGACCGTGAATAGCCTAACAAGGTGAAGATCGAAGAGCCAAGCATCACCAACTGCTGAGACACCATTCCGTACCAGAGTCAAACGTGAAGACGCGTGGAGTGCCTACACATGGGACTCGTGACTAAACCTAAGACATTGAGTGAAGATCGAAGAGCCCAAGCATCCACCAACTGAGGACACCATTCGTACCAGAGTCATAACAGTGAAGACTCGTGGAGGGGTTCAACCTTGGGGACCTGAACGTAGAGAGCGAACAGTGAAGACTCGTGGAGTGCCTTACACATGGGACCGCGACTAGCCTAACATGAGGTGAAGATCGAAGAGCCAAGCATCACCAACTGCTGGGGACACCATTCGTACCAGAGTCATAACAGTGAAGACTCGTGGAGTGCCCTTACACTGGGACCGAAGGGGGGGAGGGGGAGGGGGGGGGGGACTAGCCTAACAATGAGGTGAAAATCGAAGAGTCAAGCATCACCACTGCTGATGCCATTCGTACCAAGTCATAACGGTGAAGACTCGTGGGAGTGCCTTATACACATGGAAACCGTGACTAGCCTAACAATGAGGTGAAGATCGAAGACCAAGCATCACCAACTGCTGAGGACACTATTCGTACCAGAGTCATAACAGTGAAGACTCGTGGAGGGGTTCAACCTTGGGGAGCTGAACGTAGAGAGCGAACAGTGAAGACTCGTGGAGGGGTTCAACCTTGGGGACCTGAACGTAGAGAGCGAACAGTGAAGACTCGTGAGTGTATTACACATGGGACCGGAGGGAGTGACTAGCCTAACATTGATGTGAAGATCGAAAGCCAGCATCACCAACTGCTGAGGACACTCATTCCGTACCAGAGTCATAACCAGTGAAGACTCGTGGAGGGGTGCAACCTGGGGGACCTGAACGTAGAAGCGAACATTGAAGACTCGTGGAGTGCCTTACACATGGGAACCGTACTTAGTCCTAACATGAGGTGAAGATCGAAGAGCCAAGCATCAACCAACTGTGCTTGAGCACCATTCGTTACCAGAGTCAGAACAGTGAAGACTCGTGGAGGGGTTCAACCTTGGGGACCTGAACGTAGAGAGCGAACAGTGAAGACTCGTGGAGGGGTTCAACCTTGGGGACCTGAACGTAGAGAGCGAACAGTGAAGACTCGTGGAGGGGTTCAACCTTGGGGACCTGAACGTAGAGAGCGAACAGTGAAGACTCGTGGAGGGGTTCAACCTTGGGGACCTGAACGTAAAGCGAACAGGTAAGACTTCGTGAGGGGTTCAACCTTGGGTACCTGAACGTAGAGAGCGAACAGTGAAGACTCGTGGAGGGGTTTCGAACCTGGGACCTGACGTAGAGAGCGAACGTTAAGACTCTGGAGGAGTTCAACCTTGGGGAGCTGAACTAGATAGCGACAGTGAGGACTCTGGAGGGGTTCAAACTTGGGGAACCTGAAACGTAGAGAGCGAACATGAAGACTCGTCGGAGTGCCTTAACACATGGACCGTGACTAGCCTAACTGAGTGAAGAATCGAAGAGCCGAAGCATCAACCACTGCTGAGTACAAACCATTCGTACCAGAGTCTAACATGAAGACTCGTGAGGGGTTCAACCTTGGGGAACCTGAACGAGAGAGCGAACAGTGAAGACCTCGTGGAGTGCCTTACACATGGACCAGTAACTAGCCAACATGAGGTGAAGAGCGAAGAGCCAGCATCACCAACTGCTGAGGACCCCATTCGTACCAGGAGGCCCTACCAGTGAAGACTCGTGTGAGTGGTTCAAAGCCTTGGGGACCTGACGTGAGAGCGAACATGAAGACTCGTGGAGTGCTTACACATTGGGACGGGCGGTGGACTAGCCTAACATGAGTGAAAGATCGAAAGTCCAACCATCACCAACTGCTGAGACACCATTCGTACCAGGTCTAACAGTGAAGTCCTCGTGAGTGCCTACACATGGGACCGCGACTACCTACATGACGTGGTGGGAAAGATCGAAAGCATCACCAACTGCTGAGGACACCATTCGTACCAGAGTCATAACAGTGAAGACTCGTGGAGTGGTTCAACCTTGGGGAGCTGAACGTAGAGAGCGAACAGTGAAGACTCGTGGAGGGCCTTAACACATGGGACCGGTAGCCTAATCATGAAGGTGAAATCGAAGAGCCAGCATCACAACTGCTGAGACACACATTCGTACCAGAGTCATAACAAGTGAGACTCATGGAGGGGGTTCAAACCTTGGGGAGCTGAACGTAGAGAGGCAAAGTGAAGACTCGTGAGGGGTTTCAACAACCTTGGGGACCCTGAACGTATAGAGCCGAACGTGAAGACTCGTGGTGGGGGTTCAACCTTGGGGGACCTGAACGTAGAGAGCGACAGTGAAGACTCGTGGAGTGCCTTACACATGGGACCGTGACTAGCCTAACATGAGGTGAAGAGCGAAGAGCCAAGCATCACCAACTGCTTAGGAACACCATTCGTACCAGAGTCTAACATGAAGACTCGTGGAGTGTTCAACTTGGGGACCTGAACGTGAGAGCCGAACAGTGTGGAAGACTCGTGGAGTGCCTTACACATGGGACCGCGACTAGCCTAACATGAGGTGAAGATCGAAAAGCCAAGCATCACCAACTGCTGAGGACACTATTCGTACCAGAGTCATGACAGTAAGACTCGTGGAGGGGTTCAACCTTGGGGGGAAAAACCTGAACGTAGAGAGCTGAACATGAAGACCTCTGGAGTGCCTTACACATGGGACCGGTAACTAGCTAACATGAGGTTGATCGAAGAGCCAAGCATCACCACTGCTGAAGGACAAAACCATTCGGTACAGATTCCATAACAGTGAAGACTCGTGAGGGGTTTTCAAACCTTGGGGACCTGAGACGTAGAGAGCGAACAGTGAAGACTCGAATGTCTAGTACATATCTGCCTTACACATGGATAAACCAAAAAAAAGAAAAATATGACTAGCCTAACATGAGGTTGAATATCGAACGAGCCAAGCATCCACTGCTGAGGACACCATTCGTACCAGAGTCATAACAGTGAAGACTCGTGGAGTGGTTCACCTTGGGGAGCTGAACGTAGAGAGCGCACAGTGAAGACTCGTGGTAGGGTTCAACGTTGGGACCTGAACGTGAGAGCGAACAGTGGAAGACTCGTGGAGTGCCTTACACATGGACTCGCGACTAGCCTAACATAGGTGAAGATCGAAGAGCCAAGCATCACCAACTGCTCAGGACACCATTCTTACGCAAGTCATAACAGTGAAACCGTGGAGGGTTTCAACCTTGGGGAAGACCTGAAACGTAAGAGCGAACAGTGTAAGACCTCGTGGAGTGCCTACACATGGGACCGTGACTAGCCTAACATGAGGTGAAGATCGAAGAGCCAAGCATCACCAACTTTGAGGAACCATTCTAACCAGAGTCATAACATGAAGACTCGTGGAGTGGTTCAACCTTGGGGACCTGAACGTAGAGAGCGTCTCAACAGTGAAGCCGTGGATGGGGGTTCAACCTTGGGGACCTGACGTAAGAGCGAAAAGTGAAGACTCGTGGAGTGCCTTACACTGGGGAGCCGTGACTAGCCTAAACATGAGGTGAAGATCGAAGAGCCAAGCATCACCACCTGCTGAGGACACCATTCGTACCAGAGTCATAACAGTGAAGACTCGTGGAGGGGTTCAACCTTGGGGACCTGAACGTAGAGAGCGAACAGTGAAGACTCGTGGAGTGCCTTACACATGGGACCAGTGCCTACCTAACATTAGGTGAAGAATCGAAGAGCCAAGCATCACCAACTGCTGGGGACACCATTCGTAGCCAGAGTCATAACAGTGAAGACTCGTGAGGGGTTCAACATTGGGGCCTGAAACGTAGAGAGCGAACAGTGAGACTCGTTGGAGTGCCTTACACATGGGACCGTGACCTAGCCTAACATGAGGTGGAAGATCGAAGAGCCCAGCATCCCAACTGCTGGGGACACAATTCGTAACCAAAGTAGTCATAACAGTGATAGACTCGTGGAGGGGTTTCAACCTTGGGGACCTAACGTAGAAGGAGCGAACAGTGAAGACTCCGTGGAGTGCTTACACATGGGACCGTAGACTAGCCTAACGGAGGTGAAAGATCGAAGAGCCAAGCATCACCAACTGCTGGGGACACCATTCGTACCAGAGTCATAACAGTGAAGACTCGTGGAGGGGTTCAACCTTGGGGAGCTGAACGTAGAGAGCGAACAGTGAAGACTCGTGGAGGGGTTCAACCTTGGGGACCTGAACGTAGAGAGCGAACAGTGAAGACTCGTGGAGTGCCTTACACATGGGACCGTGACTAGCCTAACATGAGGTGAAGATCGAAGAGCCAAGCATCACCAACTGCTGAGGACACCATTCGTACCAGAGTCATAACAGTGAAGACTCGTGGAGGGGTTCAACCTTGGGGACCTGAACGTAGAGAGCGAACAGTGAAGACTCGTGGAGTGCCTTACGGCGCGCGGGTGGGCGGGCCGGGGTGTTGTGGCACTACTGCCGGTACATGAGGTGAAGATCGAAGAGCCTAAGCATCACCAACTGCTGAGGACACCATTCGTACACAGAGTCCTAACAGTGAAAGAACCGTGAGTGCCTTACACATGGGACCCGTACTAGCCTAACATGGGTGAAAGATCGAAGAGCCAAAGCATCACCAACCTGCTGAGACACTGACTATTCGTACGCAGAGCCTAACAATGAAGACTCGTGGAGGGTTTTTCAACCTGGGGACCTGAACGTAGAGAGCGAACAGTTGAATGACTCTGGAGTGCCTCACACATGGGACCGCGACTAGCTAACATGAGGTGGAAGATCGAAGAGCCAGCATCACCAACTGGACTGCTGAGTACACCATTCAGTACCCAGAGTCATACAGTGAAGACCTCTCGTTGATTGCCTTACACATGGAACCGTGACTAGCCGGGACCGGACTAGCCTAACATGAGGTGAAGATCGAAGAGCCAAGCATCACCAACTGCTGAGGACACCATTCGTACCAGAGTCATAAAGGGAAAGAGTAAGCAAAGTTCTTAAAATAATAGTAATGTCGGTAATGCTAAGAGATACGATCCCACGTTCGGTTGAGTAGAATGCATGAGCTTCCCGATAACAGGCAAGAGTAGGCTGTTCCATCACTTTTAATACAGTGCGTCCTTCTTATGCTGAACTTTGACTCATGCTGTACGGTCACCACCACCCCATGAACTCCCCACTCCAGACTCAAGATCCTAGAAGGTCCCCGGAGGAATCTACGCCCCCACTACACCTTCTCCGGCATTAACATTCAACTTGACAATATCAACGACATCATATTATCTAATGGCTTTAGAGTTTCTGCCCGACTCGTGTGTTGACTTACAGTTCCGTTGTTCCCAGGTTGTAGTTGAGTCATCTCCCACTGGTTCTGCCAGTCCACGCACACTTGATTCACGTGTGTCGTGATCTGCAGCTTGACCTTGAGCCTCAAGAGAGCGATGTCGTTCTGGAATCTCGTCGACCTGCCGTGGTAGGGGTTAGGGATAGAGATCATCTCCACTTTACTTCTCTGGACCCTGGTCTCGTTCAGCTCCTCATTCCAGCCCGGGTTTCAGCTTCCCAGCTGCAATGTAGTAGGTAGCATTCTTCTTCCTGCTGTATGTAGAGTCCCAGAAGCAGTGGGCGGCTGTAATAATATGATATATTGTTTACCAGTGGCGTTGAAAACAGGGGGGAAATCCCTCAAGTTTGGCCCAAGGGGGAGGGAAAGTTAAGAGCTATATTCAACACAACTTTTGGATGTGACTAGTAAAGATATCAATTTCTTTACCATTAAGCTCTAGTGTATGAAGGCTGTGATTGAGTAATTTTATTTGTTTGTTAGCACCTCGCTGGTCAATGAGGCAGCTACTCCTTCTATATTGACAAAATTCTCAAGATACCCACTTAATTGTTGTCGCTCTCTACCGATCAAACGGCTGCTGAGATCTTAGTGAAGTATGTAGCTGGCATTAAGAAATCTCTAGGCTTAATAGTGATGAGTTTGATTCGTTGACATATTGGCAACATTTATAATCTTCGGTACTTGTATGATTAAGCGCATAAATAACCAATAATAAATAACCGTGTTACAAAATAAAATTAAAGGGACACTCAACGAAGTCAATTGTTTGTGTTACATAATATGTGTGCACTCCTTGTTGTTATGGGTGAACAACCTGCAGTTTATATTCTGGGAGTTGACGCAAATCAGTTGGTCGGACTAGAGCGTGGAGTTGTAGTAAGTAAATGTCTACCTGTAGGCCCACGACAATAAAACCACCGACTGAATCTCACGCCAGTAGTTCAACTTATTATTATTATTCCAAAAATATTTCCTTATAAGACGAAAAATAGATTCAAGATTCAAGATGTTTATTGCCATTGGGAAATATATACATGTGTAAATTTAATTAGGCATTTCATTTATTTCAGAGCTTAAAATGTACCCGTCCTGATGGTCTAGTGGATAAGACGCCTGTCTGGAATCAAGAGATCCGTGGTTTGATTCCCGGTTGGGGCGGACTTTTTTAATTTCTGAATTGTAGTAAATAATAAAACGCATTAATGATAACTACTAAATAACAAATTTGCATAGGTACTAATACAGTTTAAACAACGCTCCTACACAAAAAGTAGATGTTGGTCTTGCCTCTTGCCTCTTGCTCATCCAAATAATCTTGAAGGGAATAATTTGCTTTGTTTCGCAAGTTATTTTTGACTGTTACTTTAAATTTGTCAATTTCAGAGATATCGTTTAGGTCATTAGGAAGTTTGTTTAACAGTTAGGCTCGTTGGTCTTATGGTTAGCGTATCTGCTTTCAATGCAGAAGGTCCAGGGTGCGATTCCCGTCAAAGTCAGAAGTTTTTTAACTTCTGATTTGGACTTAAGTCCATCAGTTCTTGTCATAGGAGTTTGAATACGGTGACTTTGGAGACGTCCAAGCAACGAAGCACATAATAAATTCAGAGTTGTTCTGAATCGGCCTTGTTGATTCTGGCGTTGATCCGCCGGTGTTTGCACTGTCCATACCACTGATATTTCCTTTTAAAAGATATCGATCTTTGGTTGGTTTTCGCTCACTCGTCGATTGCGTTAGGGCCTACAGGGTTGGCTTGGTCGCTTTGATTTACTGTCCCCCAATGAAAATCAGTTATATAACTGAGTGGGTTGTCAAATACAATTTTATTTATTTATTTATTTTGAAATATAGAATGATTTGGGATAGTTTGCTATTATGATGTTCAAGATAAATGTTATTAAATTGTCTTGTTTCATATGAATGTATTTCTTTGTTTTTCATTAAATGATGAATGTTTTGATTGACAATTAGTACTGATTAATAAATGTTTAGAATGTATAGGATTAGAGTATTTAGAGTTTTGAAAGTACTTTATACAGAAATTAAAAAGTGACTACACCAAAGATCGAATGCGGGACCTTTGTATGTCCGGGCTATGGTCTTATACCAACTGAGCTATGCGCCCACCAATTTAAAACTGTTTAATTCTTTTGTCTGGTTTGTACATGGTTAATAACGTGTGTAGAGCAGATTGCACTGCCTATTATAGACAACACGAAATTAACTTCTAGGAAAACGCTCAGTTGGACGCGTTGATAAGCGAGCACGTGCTATACAATTTGTTGATGTTCCAAATTTCAACCTGATCTGAATCTTCGTGCAATTTTCTTTGGAACGATTTTGCCACAAAACTAATGGCATTCAGTCCAGATCGAAGCTTGCGGATGGTCCAAATTTTCAACTCGATCCGAACCACCGTTCGACCGCTATCATGAGCCAAAAAAGCTGTGCGACTTTCCGTTGCCATGGTAACGGTTCTTTGTAATAATGCAATTGTCATCTACACTACTTATCGGATCAAAATAAAATTAACATATTTGTGACCGGACGGACATTCTAAATGATTTGGCCACCTCAGATTTTGTCGCCGTTGAGTTTGAAAAAAAAAACTTTCGATTAACTTTAATGTAACTTTGTAAGTTTTTGACGATTTTGCCACAATACTAATGGCATTCAATCAAGAACGAAGCTTGCGGATAGTCCAAATTTAAACTCGATCCGAGCCTCCGTTCGAACATTATGGCGAGACATACGAACAAAAAAACAAACAAACAAAAACAAAAAACAAAACCAGTGACAATTTTTTCCGGCAGAGTCAAATGGAAACGCCCACTAAATTAATTAAGTTGGCTCGATGCCCGGTGTAGTCACTTTTTTTAAGTTCTGTCAAAAGTACTAACATAACAGCGTCATAGTCGCCTACTATATAAAGCCAAGATAAAACATATGTATTGAAACAGTTTGTACCAAGCCGATTCCCAAACGCACACTTCATTCGCGTTAATAGACGAGAAGATTTTCTTAATTCTACCACTTATATCCCGTGTTGACTTGTCATTGTAAACAATAATAAAATTACCGGTATATTCCTTATGAGTTATTATACGATATCACTTTGTGAATGTTCAAGCCAAGTGGCATCCTCCTTTCATAGTTGCAGGGTGGTTTGCGAACCACTCGCTGTGTCCAGTTGTGTGCAGTCTTCAACAAATCAGTTTTCGTTAAGAAGTCCAAGTGCTGGGCTGTGAGCAAACCGGGAATCAGACAAAACCACCTCAATCCGACAGGTACAATGTTTGTTTATTAAGCGAGCGAAGCGAGCGTTTCCATTTGACTCTGCCGGAAAAATTTGTCACTCGTTTTGTTTTGTTTTGTTTTTTTTTGCTTTTGTTGTTTTTTGTTTGTATGTCTCCCCATAACGTTCGAACGGAGACTCGGATCGATTTGAAATTTTGACCAATTTTGTCCTTTGAGGCATAATCTAACTTTTGGAAGCAAATACTTTGATGTTGATTGGAAAATAAATAGGTACATGACAATGATTGAACATATAATGGGTTGTTGTTGATCAGCCTACCTGAGATAACGAGGTTAGTGGATATCAGTGAGCCGGAGCAGATCAGATCGTGGGAGCCGCTCCTTTTCACCTCGTAGACCGCCACAACCCAGGGGAACTCGCCGACCAGAGCAGCTGTCCCTCCAGCCACAAGCTGCTGGCCGTGTTTGGTGTTCCGGCGGCCGCAGTCTGAGGACACAACACAGACACAAAGTAAGTACAGGCTGTAGATATATTATCCTTGTGTCACAACCCAGGGGAACTCGCCGACCAGAGGATATACCAATCAACAATAATATAGGCGTAAATATAAACATATTTCCAACTAGTATTCCAACTCTTATCAATTGTTTAATTCTGCTTTGTGTGTGTGTGTGTGTATTTATTTATTTATTTATTTATAAAGGGGCCGATAGGGGAGAGATAACGTATTCCAAAAGGATAAGTTTCTCAATAACGATAACCGAAAGAACATAAAGGTGACGGAACATCAAATTGACTTGAAGATATGAGAAACAAAAGAATAAGAATGAAAGAGGAAGAGCCTGATGGGCTTCTTCCTTTCCGTCAAGATACTAAAAACCAAGGAGCAAACAAACAATAAACAATATTAGGGTTTGGGAGTGCAAAACCTATCGGTCACTAAATGAAAACAGAAGGTCCTTACTGGTTCAGTGCCTGAATAAAGAGGAGCTCCCCATCAAGGATGGAGCAGAGCGCCTCTCTATCGCACCATTTTGCCTCAAAGCCGTCTATCGTCCCTCGCCCAAGGTGCCAAGCATATTCCTTGAGGAGTCGGGACTTCAGACGGGCCTTGAGGACAACTTCGTAGGGAGCAGGCACTCTGCCATCCTTGAAATAGCAGACCAGGAGCCTGTAGACCGTGCTCTTGGCCAACACGAGAACGAAATTGGCAAGATCGATTTGGGTGACAGAGGATGATTTGTCGGGCCAGAAACCGACATACAAATCCCTCAGAGACAGTCTAGGGCGTCCCAGAATGCCCCTGATGAGGGAGTCAGCCAATCGCCACATGGGTGTTGCCTGCCGACAGGACACCAGCATGTGCCACGCTGACCCCTCGACCAGGCACCAGGGGCACAGGCGGGAGGCGGCCAACCCTGCATGATAAAGGAATATGGGGTCAGCTAGACGGTTATAATAATAATTCTTTATTTCATTTTGATCGTGTACATGGTACAGATATGCACTGCTCCGAAGAGAGTGTGAAATAGTAGATATTCTAATACACAGATATACTTTATATACTTAGATATCTATTCTAGGTAGAGCATACTTAAAATACTTATAATAATTATAATTCAGTCTAGAACAAAAGTTAATAACATAAAAGGGTAAGGGTAATCCATTGCTGAAAGCCCCCTATAGCGAGCCGCCAGGCTCATTGGGGGCTTGACCAATAATTGTAAAATGTGAATTTTAACATGCAATAAAGAACAATACAACAATATAAGTTTAAGTTGACAAAACATTATACTGACAAGCATATTAACATACCAAGGCATAGTGCAGGGTGCTGACATAATAAAAGGACTGTTTATAAGTTTAGTTTTGTCGGTCATTCTGATTTACAAATTCATCAATAGAATAAAAACACTTGTCAAGCAGAAATGATTTTACTCTAGCCTTAAAAATTATGTGCCTGCTTGTATTTATGAGTTTGATGTCTGCTGGTAATTTGTTATAGAGGGCTGAGCATAGAGCCAATGGTCCTTTGGTAAACTTGGATGTGCTGAAAGAGTCGATATGAATGTTGATTTGCGAGCGTGTGCCATGGTGATGAATTTGTGAATTGCGGGGAAACCATTCAGGATTATTGTGAACAAAGATTACACAGATTTGAATAAGGATACATGGAAGAGTCAGTATTTTTAGATTTCTAAATAATTCTTTACAGGATTTTCTCCTATTGGCTCCAACCATGATTCTGATGGCTCGCTTTTGAATGCGAAAGACACGGATTGCTTGCGATGAGGCGCCCCAGAACATTAGTCCGTATGCGTATGATTCTTGTTGAAGCGCCACACCACCTCGGAATCGAGTCCCAAGGACGGTGAGCGGGCTAGGCCTTTCCAGTTGACCCGGTCATTGGACCATTGGCCCTCTGCGGAACCGTCTATGCCAAGCCCCTTGACCATGATGTCAAAAAGGATCGACCGCCTGTTGGAATGCGGAAGCAGAGGGACCCACTTGCGCGGAGGCGGGCGGCGGTTAAAAAAGAGGCGGTGGCCAGGGCTCAGGACCCGGAATCTCCCTGACCCCACGGAAGCGGAGGCTGCAGAAAGCCCGGATCCTGTTTCCGTTGATTCTCAGGGCTTCGCGAGTGCGACGGGTCAGTTCGTCAAAACCCTGCAAGGAGTCCACCTCCAACCACTCGTCACCGACGAGCATGTCACCCAACGTCTTACATCCCAGTAAAGACCAGGAAGGGATGAAGGGAGTGGTGGCTGTAGGGATTAGGGAAGTCAGAGTGAGTGGAACGTCACGGAGACCCCAGACGGTGGATGGGAAGTTTCTCGGCTTTGGTTGCAGGGAGTACCAAGCCACCAGAACCGTGCGGAGGAACTCGGACGTGCCCCGGGCTGTAGGCTCACCGATTTGCGGATGAAACAGTACCTGCCATCCAAGACCCAGATGTCGGAACTTTCCGAGGAAGTGCCGGGTCATGGCGTGACAAGGATGGTCATCCAGGCTGGACAGAAATCGGTAGGCAAACAGCATCCGGAACATGGTCACTGGACGCAAGGTGAACCAGTCCGAGTCCTCCCAGGTTGACAGGAGCACACAGGTCTCGTAGACGAGTCCAATGCTCCTGCCCGCCCATACAAAGTTGGCTAGTTCCCCCTGCATCCGGTTGACAAGAGCCGGAGGGGGAGGCACGATTTGGAAAGTGTACCACAACCTAGGGGCCAGGAACTGGTTTGCAACTAGGACGCGGCCACGAAGCGACATGGCAGACGCCCTAAAACGCCACCTGAGTATTGCTGCAAGGAACTTCTGCAGCAAATCCTCTAGGCTCCCGGCCACCACGGCAGGGGTGTTTCCCATCACGACGCCAAGAATCTTGGTGCCTTCGCTCGACCAAGCGAAATCGAGTGGCGTGTCCTGACGGCCAACCCAGCTGCCTGCCCACAGGCCCGTGGACTTAACGGCATTAAGCTGGGCCCCAGACTGTGGCGGAGTAAACGCCGTACACATCCTGGAGGCGGTCGAAGTCCGGTCTTCTGCGATGAAGGCAGTGAAGTCATCTGCATATCCGGAGACGACCAGCCTTCTCTCCGGTTGGCCCGGCAGACGGAAGCCAACCAGTCTCGACCTGCAGAGTCTGAGAAACGGCTCGGCGGCCAGGGAGAAAAGTAGCCCCGACAGCGGACAGCCCTGTCGTATGCCACGACCAAAAGCAAAGGGTGCCGTCAGGCTACACCCTACTTGCACATGGCACGTGGCACCGGCGTAGAGCGTTCGCAGGGTACTCACGAACGACTCCCGAACCCATAGGTACGGAGAAGGTGAAAAGAGATAGTCGTGGTTTGACCCGTCGAACGCTCCCTGTTGATCAGGGACAGAATTGCCAGGGGTAACCTCTGCGTGGCGTTATTCTAATGAGTCCCTGTGCAGGTGGAGAATACAAAGATTGTCCTCCCGGGAATGCATACCCCTTGGTCAGGATGGACCAGGAGCCTACTACTTCACCTCAGGCGCGTGCCAGGGCGCGCAGCCAGGATCTTGTAGTCCACAGTGAGTAGGAGATGGGACGCCAAGTTTCTTGATGTCCATCCTGTCTCCTATTTCGGCAGGAGAGTCAGGACGGACTTCTGAGCCG
The DNA here is from genome assembly GCA_024449915.1 of Sweltsa coloradensis. Taxonomy (NCBI): domain Eukaryota; kingdom Metazoa; phylum Arthropoda; class Insecta; order Plecoptera; family Chloroperlidae; genus Sweltsa; species Sweltsa coloradensis. Next base: position 49,026 of record JAMZAV010004548.1, read on the forward strand.
ACTTTTGGGAGGCTGCCCAATCAGAGAGCACTCCAGCACGTTCCCTGAACGGGTCCGACAGCTCACTCCAGAAGAATGAGTAGCAACTCCGAAGTGAGACCGTCTATGCCGGGGGCCTTACCTTTGTTTCGCAAGGAGCCCAGTGCTTCTGTGAGTTCTTGGGGGGAGAAAGGGGCGATCGGAGACTCTCACGTTTGAAAGACGAGGAGTGTTGGCATAGGACTCGTACAACGGAGATTCCTCCTCGCATGACGACGGGCATGGCACTGTAGACGGCCATGGGAAATTCAGCCTTGCAGCTGCTGCCAGAGAGACGGACCGTCGACACGATTAGCCCCTCTAAGCGAAAGTTGTTTCAGTGGCTTGAAATGTCGGTGCCATGTTCACCGCGACAGATTTGGAGCCGCCGGACTATCTACTGCAAGTAGCTGGTCATATCGAGAGTTTGCAATACACTCTCTCGCTATCTGCGCGCGTACGCCTCGCGGACCTGCTCGTTCGCGCGAGCAAGGTCGGCCTTGGTGTTTCCGCAAGCAGGGATTCGGACACGATTCTGATCGACTCGTCGCTCCAGACGGACGAAGTCTCGTCGCTTAGCTGTCTGGCATCGAAACAAATCGTTAAGTCGTGGTCCCAAGCTCCTGCTTGAGAGCGTCCCACAGTGGTGGAGGAAGGTGTAGAGCTGCGCGAAGGGCCTCAAACGATTTTGGAGAAGGAGCTCGCGCATGCAATCCCCAAAAGCTGGGTCATCAAGGAGGGAGTTATCAAATCGCCAATAGGAGAGACAAACTTAGGGAGTTTTTAGAGAGAGGGTTGTGAGCAGGCCAGGTGATCGGAAAACGAAGCTGAAGACTCACCTTCCGCACCGTGGTCGTGACTTCGGGAGTGGCGTAAGAAAACGATCGATGCGTGAAGCGCTGGATAGGGGCATTAACCGACGAAGGGTGTATCAATGGTTCGACGGGTATGAAACTCCCGACACAAAATCGGAGAAGTCTGCCGCCATGACCAGTCTCTGAGCAGATTTACTATGCGGGATACCGCTCATTGCCACCCAGACCTGTCGATATTGGGATTCAAACGCTGCAGTTGAAATCCCCCCCGACAAGGACTGTGCGTCGCACCAGCCACGCCACGTACATCGCGAATGTGTCGCTCGAGGAGCCCGAACACATCTAGAGCCACGTGCTGGTCGGAGGCACATAATGGATATAAACATGGAGCGACCTTTTTGTGGCGGACAATCTCCAAGAGAAGTTCTTTTTTTTGAAGATAGCCGGGGTTACAGAATGTTGTGAGCACGCCACCAACTTGGACGACTTGCGAAGTCGATCTGTGCACTACACACTTGAATTGGTGGGTTGATCAAGAAGGTATATTTGGATATAATAAGGGGAAATGGTGCGAAGGCGTGTTCGTCTCCTTGTAAGAGGACGACGTCGGGAAAATGGCGATCAAGGAACTGGACAGCTGACACCATTTGAAGTCGCTGCGTACGCTTTGGTGTTTATGTGTAAGTATGGTTGTCTCTCCCATGGTGTTGTTGAATTACTCCACTCCATTTGACACGAGGCTCTCTTGCGAGTTTGACCTGGAGAGCATCTGTGTGAAATCGTAGTCACCAGACAATAATAGAAGTTTTGTGCCTTGCGCAGGGTGCCCTGAAGGCGTTCAACCCTGGGCCCCTTATCGCTCGCACTTCCCTTACAGCCGGCTTGACCAACAGCAGGCATCTGTAAAAGTCCCTTATATCCTGGGTGAAGCGATGAGCAATCTTAAGTGCTGATCGCTGTTTACCCTTAACATCGCAAAAGAACTGCAAGGAATGCATGGTGACAGTGTGTTTGTCGCTTCCTCACTGTTAAGAAGCTCCACGGCGCCAGGGGCATGGACCACCTCGCCAGGGTTGCCCCCCTTCATCCTGCCTTTGTCGCTTCTTCAGCAGGGGACTCACTGCGTGGCTTTCGCTGTCCAGAGACCGGAGTGAAGCATCTCGTCTTTTGGGGTAAGCAGCGATATTTGGTGTTGAGTAGCTCGCTAGCCCAGTCCATTCCAATGGGAGGGGGACATGCAGGTCGAAGCTTGGACAGGTCGCCGGGAGTGGATGAGGGCACATCACTGTTTCGGAAGTGGTGGTAACAGCACTCCCACTCGCAACGCTTCCTCCTCTTTCTCACTCAGACGTGCGGGGGAGAGCCCCGTCGGCAGGGTGTCGCCTTGTTGACAATAGCAGGCAAGCACGGCAATGTGTCGTACTGCTTGCACGTGAAGCACTTTATATCGTCAAAAGCTGAGGAACACGCGGTTGCGTTCCCCATCATAGTCTACCAGGATTGGAATCTGTAGATTGATGTTTTAAGCCTTGACGACAAAGATCCTTTTTTTTTTATGCCGACGGAAACTGAAGACGTGGCCAACGTCGGCCTCTCTCACACCAACGGTGATGTAAGCCCTCGGGGACACGAGTCGGCCAAGTCTGGCAAACTCGGCCTCGATGACTTGGTGTGGAATTGGAGGCACTCGCATTGAGAGAACCAGACGCTCTGAGGGAGTTGACCAGTCTGCGAGCCTGCAAGAACTGGTCCTTGATGTCGATACCTCCGTAATCAAGCATTGAAGCTAGCCACCAGGCACTTACTTTTTAGAGAAGCACACACGGCCCTGTGACATCCTGGAGGCAAAAAGTAATGTTTTTGCCCCACGATTGATATCAGCTAGGGACCGCATGCTACTGCGAGATGGTTCGTTCTCAATAGAAGGATTAACAGTATGGCATTGGTCCTTCTTTGGTACATGCTTGAGTTACAGGGAGGGTATGGTCTGCCCGGCCTGATGTCCGTTGACCCGCGCCCGCGACCTCACAGCCTGAGCGCATCGGTCGGCTTATTGACGTTCGGGTTCGGGGTCCAGGAGCAACGTATCGGCGTGACCATCGGTAAGGGGGAGGGTTGGCGTCACAGGCAAAACGGTGCTAGTGCACTGGCTGAACAGCACTTACAGTAATCGTTGACGCAGCTCTCAACAGGGTAGTCGGCTACCTGGTGGAATGTGTCAGATAGCGACCTGTTGAGGCCGCGTAGAGACTGGGAAGAACAGTTACAGTCTGGTGTGACTGAGTCAAGACAGCGCACCAAGCCTGTTGTTTTACAGGGTTTGTGACTGTCGCCAGAGAAGGCTGAGGAAGTACACAGATAGTAGATCAGATGGTGCTAGGTCCCCTCTTACAAGGGGCATAGACACCACTGGGTTTTGCCCCCAGTGTTAGCGGCGATTTCTTGGCCCCTGCCTGCCCCGTTCTTGACAACGTGGGAACAGGGGGCTTCCTAATAAAATTCTTGAGGGCCTGTGCACGGCACCAAAAACCCCAAGTATTTTGAATTAAAAAGAATTAACCCGACTGGACGAAGGCAAACAACTCAGTGCTACCTGGCCCAGAGGACCAGGCAGCACAGCTGAACAAGAAAGAACGAAAAATCAAGGAAATATAAAATTTTCTCAATTGAGAAAAAATTGGCAGAGTCAAAAAAAGGGTTTAAAAGTTAAAAATTCAAAACCAAAACACACACTCGAATGCGTGGCGAGTTCCACTCTAGTGCAGCAAACACAAAGAAGGACTTCAGGTGACGACTACTAGGAATAGGCCTTCAACTGAAAGAAAAAAAAAACTGGACAATGCAAAAAATATACAAGTCTAAACCTGTTAAAAATTAAAAATCGGTAATGAAACCCTACACCAAACGAAAGAGGAGAAAAAACTGACAAGATGAACTTGTTAATATGAAAGAAATCCGAAGATAACGACACAAAATCGCGAAAACACAATCAAAACAACAAGTGTATGGTTGGAATTGCGGCCACCACAATGCACTGTAATGCTAAGGTACAATAATAGCACAGAGAGCGGGAAGCGGAACGAAAAAACACGTCTACCTCCGCGACCAAGGACAGTGTGGGTGTGTGTATTTTATTTAATTTATTTATTTATTTATTTATTTATTTATTTATACTTGTACCGATAGGTGTAGAGACAAACATCTTCCAAAAGGATAGATTTTCTCAAAAACGAGAAACAAAAAGAACATAAGTTGACGGAACATCAAAAGACTTAATATATAATGAGAAACAAAAGAATATAATTAAAACTAGGAGAGCCTGATGGGATTCCCTTTCCGTCTAGATTACTAAAAACCAAGGAGAAAAAAACAATTACAATGTTAGGGTCTGGGGGTACAAACCCTATCCCGGTCACTAAGAAACTGATGAAAGGTCACTTTACCGGGTCAGTGCCGGACAGAAGAGGAAGCTTCCAATCAAGGACGGAGCAGAGCGCCTCTCTATCCACACCACTTTGCGTCAAAAGCCGTCTATCGTCCCTCGCCCAAGGTGCCAAGCATACTCCTTGAGGAGTTCGGGACTCAGACGGGCTTTGAGGACCACTTCGTAGGGAGACGGCAACCCTGCAGTCCTTGAAGAAGCAGACTCAGTCTGCCTGTAGATTGTTGCTCTTGGCCAACACGAGACAAAGTTGGCCAGTATCGATTTGAACAAATAGTGAGGTGTTGTCTGGCCAGAACCCGACATACAAATCTCGAGAGACAACCTAGGGCGTCCCAGAATGCTTCTTTATGAGGGATCGGCCAACTCGCCAATGGGATTCGCCTGCCGGACAGGACCCCACCATGTGCCACGCCGACCCCATCCACCAGGCACCAAGGGCACACACCCAGGCGGGAGGCGACCAAACCCGCATGAAAACTAGGAAAAATGGGTCGGGCTAGACGGTTCTTGTCTGAAGCGCCACACCACCTCGGAATCTAGTCTCAAGGATGGCGGGCGGGCTAGGCCTTTCCAGTTGGATGCGTGTCAATGGGACCATTAACCTCTGCGGAACCGTCTATGCGAGCCCCTTCCACCATGATATCAAGCAGGATGGTCCGCCTGTTGGTCACGGGAATTAGAGGGACCCACATGCCAGACGGAGCGGGCACGGTAGAAGAGCGATGGTGGCCAGGGTTCAGGACCCGGAATCTCCTTGACCCCACGAAAGCGGAGGTCACAAAAAAAGCCCGGATCCGTTCCCGTTGATCCTCCAGGGCTTCGCGTGACGACAGGCAGATTGTCGAAGCCCTCTAGTGAGTCCACGTCTACACACTCATCACCGACGAGTAGGTCCCGAAAGTCCCAAATCCCAGTGCCAGTACCAGGATGGAATAAACGGGGTGGTCGCTGTAGGCGATCCGTGAGGGTCAGCGTGAGGAGGGAGTCACGGCAGGCCCCAGACATAGAGGGGAAGTTTCTGGCTTAGGTTGCAGGGAGAACCAGCAACCAGAACCGTGCGGAGGAACCTCGCGACGTGCCCGGGCTGCAGGCCCACCGATAAGGGGTGAAACAAGACTTGCCACCCAAGACCAAGACGTCGGTACTTTCCGAGGGAAGTGGCGGGATCATGGCGTGACAAGGATGGTCGCTCAAAGTTGGTCAAAAATCACGGTGAGGCAAACAAAACACCCGGAACATGGCCACCTTGGAGGGAAGGTGAACAAGTCCAAAGTCCTCCCAGAGGGACAGGAGCGCAGAGGTTCTCGTAAACGAGTCCACGTGCCTCCTGCCCGCCCATACGAACGTTTGCAGTTCTCCCTGCATCCGGTTGACAGAGAGCCGGAGGGGGAGGTACCAATCTGGAACGTGTACCACAGCCGTTGCGAAGCTAGGAACTGGTTGGCAACCAGGACGCGGCCACGAAGCGACATGGCCGACGCCCTGTAAAACGCCACCTGGAGGATGCCGCGCGGAACTAACGAGAGTTCCTCCAGGGCGCCCAGCCACTACAGCTGGCGTGTTCCCCAGAACAACACCCAGGATTTTAGCACCTTCGGCTAGACCAAGCGAAGTCAAGAGGGGTGTCCATACGTCCTGTCCAAACGACCGACACAGGCCTGTCGATTTCTCGGCATTGAGCTGCGCTCCGGAGTGTTGCGGATAAGACGTCGTACCACTTCTCGGAGACGGACGAAGTCTCCGTCGTCGGCAATAAAAGCCGAGGAAGTCATCGGTCGGAGCCAGAAATAAGAGCCTTGTCGTTCAGGTTGACCGGGGAGAACAAATCCCTGGAGACTCGACTGCAAAGTCTGCGGAACTGTCGGCAGCCAGAGAGAAGAGTAGCCGACAGCGGGACAACCCTGCCTTATACCACGCCAAAAGCAAAGGGTGCCGTGAGGCAACACCCTACACGCACATGGCACATGGCGCCGGCGTAGAGCGTTAGCAGGGTACTCACGAACGACTCTCCGAACCCATAGGTACGGAGAAGGTGAAAGAGATAGTCGTGGTTGACCCTGTCGAACGCTCCCGGTTGAGTACGGGACAGAATGGCTCAGGGGTACTCCCTCCGGCGTTGGGTATTTAAGACGTCCTGTGCAGGTGGTTAGACTATCAACAGATTGTCTCTCCAGGGAAATGCATTACCCCTGGTCAGAGGACCAGGGAGCCTCACTACATTCACTCAGGCGCGTTGCCAGGGCGCGGGCAAAGGATCTTGTAGTCCACAGTGAGTAGGAGATGGGGACGCCCGTTCTTGATGTCCATCCTGTCTCCTGATTTGCGGCAGGATGAGTCAGGACGGACTTCTGACCGACTTTTGGAGGCTGCCATACTCCAGAGAGCCATCCAGCACTTCCCTGACGGTCCGACAGCTCACTCCAGAAGAATGAGTAGAATCCGAAGTGAGACCGTCTATGCAGGGGCCTTACCTTTGTTCAAGGAGCCCAGTGCTCTTGAGTTCTTGGGGGAGGAACGGCGATCCGGAGACTCTCCACGTTGAAGGACGTGAGAGTGTGGCAAGGACTTGTACAACGGACACCAGATCTCCTCGATGACCGACGGGCATGGCACTGTAGACGGCATGAAATGCCGCCTTGCAGCTGTGCAGAGAGACGGACCGTCGACACGATTCGCCCCTCTAAGGAAGTTGTTTCAGTGGCTGAAATGTCGGGCCATGTCCCGCGCCAGATTTTGGAGCCGACGACTATCTACTGCAAGTAGCTGTCATATCGAGAGTTTGCACACTCTCTCGCTTCTTGCGCGGACGCCTTCGCGGACCTGCTCGGTCGCGCGAGCAAGGTCGGCCGTGGTGTTTCCCGCACAGCAGGGATCGGACACGATGCGATCGACTCGTCGCTTCCAGGACGGACGAAAGTCTCGTCGCTTAGCTGTTGCCGCAGTCGAAACAAATCGTATAGTCGTGGTCCCGAATCTCCTGCTTGAGAGCGTCCCACCAGTGGTGGAGGGAGGTGTAGAGCGTGGAGACGGGCACTAAAACGAGAGAAGGAGCTCGCGCTGCAATTCCCCAAAGCTCGGGTCATCAAGGAGGGCGTTATCAAAATCGCCCATAGGGAGAGACAAACTTGGGCGTTTTTAGAGGAGGGTTGTGAGCAGGCAGGTGATCGGAAAACGAAGGTAAGACCTTCACTTCCGTCACCGTGGTCGTGACTTCGGGAGTGGCGTAGAAACGATCGATGCGTGAAAGCGCTTGATGAGAGGGGGCATTAACCGACGAAGGTGTATCCTGGTTCGACGGGATGAAACTCACCGCCCACAAAATCGGAGAAGTCTGCCGAAAATGCCATGTCTATGAGCAGATTTACGATGCGTGGATACCGCTCATGCCAACCAGACCTGTCGATATTGGGATTCAACGTGCAGTTGACATCCCCCCGAAGGACCTGTGCGTCGGCACCAGCCACGCCACGTACATCCGAATGGTCGCTCGAGGATCCCAACACATCTAGAGAGCACGTGCTGATCATGAGGCACATAAATGGATATATAACATGGAGCGAACGTTTTGGTGGCGGGAATCTCCAGAGAAGTTCTTGAAGATAGCCGGGCGTACAGAAATGTTGTGAGCACGGGAACACCAACTTGACGACTTGCGAAGTCCGATCACTGGTGCCCGTACACACTTGAACTGGTGGGTTGAAATGGAAGGTATATTTGGATATAAGAAGGAAGGGTGCGAAGAGCGTGTTATCGTCTCCTGTAAGAGGACGGACGTGTCGGGGAAAATGGCGATCAAGGAAACTGCGGACAGCTGGGACACCACTTGAAGTGCTGGTACCGCTCTTGGGGTTTAGTCGTGACGTATGGTTGGCTCTCCCATGTTGTTGTTAGATCACTCCACTCCATGTACACGAGGCGTCTTGCGAGTTTGACCTGGAGAGGGAGAAATCGTAGTCACCAGGACCTAAAAGAGAAGTTTGTGCACACCTTGCGCAGGGTGCCCTGAAGGCGTTCAACCGGCCTTATCGCTCGCACTTCCTTACGGCCGGCTTGACCAAAGCAGCATCTGTAAAAGTCACTCTATATCACTTGGGTGTAGCGATGAGCCAATCTTAAGTGCTGATCGTGCCCTTACATCTGCAAAGAACTGCCGGAAGCACTGGTGGACAGTGTGTTGGTCGCCTTCCCTCACTGTTAAGGAAGCTCCACGGCAAGCCAGGGGCATGGACACCTCGCCAGGGTGTTGCCCCCTCATCCTGCCTTTGTCGCTTTTAAGCAGGGACTAACTGCGTGGCTTTCGCCTGGTCCAGAGACCGGAGTGAAGCCATCTCCGTCTTTGGGGAAGCAGAGATATGGTGTTGAGTAGGATTTTTTGTATATAACCTCGCTGCAGTCGATTCCAATGGGAGGGGGACATGCAGTCGAAGCTTGGGACAGTTCGCCGGGGTGGATGAGGGCACATCATCTCGTTCGGAAGTGGTGGTAACAGCACTTCCCACTCGAATGAGGTCCTTCCTTCTTTCACCTCCAGGACGTGCGGGAGAGCCCCGTCGGCCGGTGCGCCTTTCGTTGACAATAGCAGTTTGCAAGCACGGGCAATTGTCCGTCTGCTGGCACTTGAAAGCACTTTATATCGTCAAAGCTGAGGACACGCCCCCCCCCCCCCCCCCCCGGTTGCGTTCCCCATCATAGTTCTACCAGAATGGAATATGGCAGATGATGTTTTCAAAAAAAAAAAAAAACCTTGACGACAAAGATCTGCCGACGGAAACTAAAAGACGTGGCCAACGTCGGCCTCCTCACACCAACGGTGATGTAAAAGCCATCGGGGGACACGAGTCGGACAAGTCTGGCAACCCGCACTAGATGACTTGTGTGTGGAATGTGGGGACGCGCATTGGAGAGAACAGAGACGCTCCGCGGGAGGACCAGTCTGCGAGCCTGCAAGAAACATGGTCCTTGATGTCGAACCTCCGTATCCAAGCATGAAGCTATCACAAGGCCTTACTTTGTTAGATAAAAGCACACAGGCCCTGGGACATCCTGGAGGCAAAAGAATGTTTTTTCCCCCAATGAGATCAGCTAGGGACCGCATGTAATGCGATGGTTACGTTTCAATAGAGGAAACATGTATGGCCGGTCCTTCTTTGGGACATGCTTGATTTACGGATGGATGGTCTGGCCGGACCCTGTGTTCGTTGGACCGCGCCGACATCACCCCCAGCCGAGCCATGGCGGCCTATTGACGTTCGGGGTCAGGGTCCAAGTTTTTTTTGAGCAACGATCGGGTGACCCGGATGTAGTGGGAGTGGCGTCCATGCCGCCGGGAGAGTGAGGGTTGGGTCACAGGCAACGGTGCTAGTGCACTATCTGAACCAGACCACCCCCGTCAAAACTGTTGACGGCAGCCTCAACAGGTGTGTATGTCGCTACTTCTGGAATGTCAGATATCGACCTGTTGAGGCGCGGAGAGACGGAAGAAACAGTACAGTCTGGTGGACTGAGTCAGACAGCGCACCAGCCCTGTTGTTTACAGTGGATCGTGACTGTCGCAGAGAAGGCCTCGATGGCAGTCACAGATAGTAGATCAGAGGTGCTATGTCCCCTCTTTACAAGGGGCATAGACACCACTGGTTTTGCCCCCCGTGTTAGGGGCGCTTTCTTGCCCCTGCCTGCCCCGTTCTTGACAACGTGGACAGGGGGCTTCCTAATAAAATCTTGAGGCCTGTTCATGGTCACCCAAAAACCCCAAGTATTTTGAATTAAAAAGAATTACCACGCCTGACAAGGCAACAACTCAGTTGCTACCTGGCCCAGAGGACCAGGCAGCAAGCTGAACAAGAAAGAACGAAAAATCAATGAAATATAAAATTTTCTCAGATTGAGAAAAAATGGCAGAGTCCAAAAAGGGGTTTAAAAATTAAAAATTCAAAACGAAAACTACACTAGAATGCGTGGGGAGGTTCACTCTAGTGCAGGAAACACAAAGAAGGATTTTCAGGTGAAGCCTACTAGAATAGGCCTTCACCTGAAAGAAAAAACTAGACAATGCAAAAAATATACAAGTCCAAAACTTGCTTAAAAATTAAAAATTCGGTAATGAAACCTACACCAAACGAAAGAGGAGAAAAAATTGAACAAGATGAACTTGTTAAATGAAAGAAATCCGATAGAAAACGAGACAAAAATCGCCGAAAACACAATCAAAACAACAAGTGTTTGGTTGGAATGCGGCCACACAATGCACTGCAATGCTATAGGTACAACTAGGAAAACGCTTAAGTCCCGCCGCGTTGTTGGATGAGCGTAATATTGGTGCATTGAGCTGCCATTGTGTTATGCGGATTTTCTGTTGTTCTGTGAAAAAATTATTACTAAGTCGAAGATTTTTTTTAAATTAAATTAAATAAAATTAAAAATTTACTTAATTTTTTTTTAATTGTAATTTTAAAAAAAGAAAAAAATCGTAAAATTGCGATTTTCATAAGAAATAATTATTCGATTGCGCTCAAATTTTACACGAATATATTAATTCATAAAATTAAGGTTCTGTGAAAAAATCATTACAATAGGATAAAGCATGTAGGTGTTATAAGTCAAAGAATTGTTTAAAAAAAGAAAAAAACTGTAAAATTTCGATTTTCATGAGAAATAGTTTTTTCGATTGCGCTCAAATTTCACAAGAATATCTTAATTCATGAAATTAAGGTTCTGTGAAAAAATCATTAAAATCGGATTAAGCATGTAGGTGTTATAAGTCAAAGAAATTTTTTAAAAATCGAAAAAAATCGTAAAATTGCGATTTTTATGAGAAAAAAAAAATCGATTGCGCTCAAAAACGTGGCAGTTCTAAGTTCAGAGATTTCGAAGGCCTCCATAAAATTTCATCACAATTGGAGTATCGGTTTAGCCGGAATCGTGTTAACAAACACACAATAATACAAACAGAAAAAAAAAAAAAAAAAAGAAAGAAAAACATTCCGGATTTTTTTCTCCAGTGTAGTGAAATGGAATCTTCGCTTCGCTCGCTACGCTCGCTACGCTCATCCAATAATAGCACAGAGAGCGGGAGCGGAACGAAAACACGTCTACCTCCGACCAAGGACAGTGTGTGTGTGTGTGTGTACGTTAAAATTTAAAAATCAGCCAAATCGCTGAACAGATTGCGCTGAAATTTTAAACAGACATCCGGTACGAGTTTACTGAGAACTGCTAACAAAATCAGCAATATTCATTGCGATTTAAACCCTACAAGAAATGATAAACTGAAAAATAGACTTCCAATGTTTAGAATATATTTTAAGGACAATGTTTTAGATTTTTAAAAGATATTTTTTGTTTGTTTTTCGCCTGGCCGTGAAATGCCGTGCCCATGCAAGGTCAGTCGAATGTTGGACGTCAAGGTACCCCAAATTCCGCTCGTAGATTGAGTAAACCTTGCAATATTTTCACGTATTTCGTACTGGCTATGTTTACCATAGTTGGCCCTATTGCCACTGATGATGGACTACCCTGCGTTATATGCATTTCAAAACATGTTTAATTATTTTTGAAATACAATCTAGAAATTACAAAATCTTTCCCGACCATTGAACCCACGTCTCCCACATATCGGCTACAAGGGCGCCTTAGCCAACTAGACTAGGGAAACGCCAAAGTAGTAGTTAGACGAGTGAGCGAGTCATGTTGTGAGTACCCGAGAACATTTGCATTTAAGTTTGATTATATTCGTATAAATAATAGTTTTTTAAAGTTTAGTTGGTATACGGGGACGGGCGCGTCAACTGTAAGGTCATAATGCGCCTCTCTAGCCTATGATAGGCTAGGTAGGCCTAAGGTAGGGGAAGAAAAGTAATGTAATCGGGGACTCAACACATGGCTCACTCACTCGTTTAACAACGACTTTGGCGTTTCCCTAGTCTTAAATATATGTTCACTCTGCCCTAGTCTAAAAATTATTTATTATATTTATTAGTGATTCAAATTGTAGTTGACTCATACTTCCTACCATCCGACTCATACCTCCCATCTGTAGGGAGGTTTGAGACATTACACATAGTATTCATTGATTACAAAATACTAGTATCATAGCAAAATATAGTCTAAACCAAAGAGTGCAATTTGAAACCAACATCCCAACCAAGAATTAAAAAAATAAAAATACAAAAAAGTCTATAATTAAAGAAAATACATCAATTCTAAAGAAAAGTGTCTCAAACCTTCCCACTCTCCCCTACAAGTACCTAAGTAAAAGGATGAGATCTGAGCAAAAGGCTACTTACTTCCTTACAGCGACATGCTTTTCCATGAACATCATGCTGGCATACAGCTCCCACTTTTGAGTGGTAGTGGCAGCACTACCACTCCTCGGAGGGTCCGACAGAAGCTTGCGCCGCCGGACATATTTCCTCTTCAGACGGACCCATGAGGTTTTAGCAGTTTCAACTAAAAACAAATTGTAACATAATTGTGGTTGTATATTATACCTAACTTTGGTCCTATAACTTTGGTCTGAATCTAGGTCAAGCAGGGCCTTCAAATTCCAACTCGACACCTTCTCGCGGTTGGCCCGTGAATAGGGGAGTTTCACTCCCTGAAACTAATGCCGAGCTCTGGGTCGTCGTCGGGGAACCCCTTCCCTTTGACTACCAACCCGACGGCGACGACAAAGACAACACGGACGGATGATGACACAGACCGAGACGACCACGACGTGGGGTAACCCTGCCCTCCCCATATGCTTGTGGCTGGTTCTGACCAGCACAGGCCTGTCCACCCCTTGTCCCCCCGCGTCATCCCTTACGTCCCTCCCTTCGTCTCGATTAGCCAAGTTGCATAAATATGAGACGTAAAGCAATATCCAATCAATCAAGTAAGCAATTTTTAGGATAAGCTAGGCCCTAGGCATGCTCCTACTCTCAACATAGTAGCGCAACTGACTCGAGTAGGTATCATCTCATTGGTCTGTTGTAAGTGACGTTTCAAACTCTGATTGGCTTGTCGTAAAAATTTGTGGTTTAGTCGTAAGAAAGATGAAAATTTTCATCTTTCTTACGACTGTGACTAAGACTAAACCATACGACGAGTTCCCTATACTCTACCATTGCTTGTGACTAGGACTACGACAACGACTACGACTTAATGTGAACTGGGCATTAGCAACAAAGTTATGTCGACCAGTTTTCAAAAACTTATGCACCTTTTTTTTCGATTGACAGAAGACCTAGCATCAACATTTGGTCTTGGCCAGTCAAGTTCCTTGCATATGTTTTTATTCTCTTAAGCGCAGAGTATTATCGTTCTACCGCAGCACGTTTTGCAGGAATGGTCAGTATTAGTAGACAAAGTTTGTTTAATTGTGGCATCGCCTCGTACAACTTGCTTACTTTAAGGAACTTTGGTATCTAGATGATTTTCGTGTTTAAATCCGGCGATACATATGTTGACATTAGCTCGCTCCGAAGGCGGGGGAAATAAAAAAACTTGCCGTAACTTGTCTTCACGGTCTCAAATGCTTTCTCTGGAATTGCTTTCTTGTACTCTTTGTGCTTTGACGGATCAATGAGCTCTAAAAACTGATTTTTTTTAGATCGTCAAACCATTCTTCAAGTTGCTGAACGATGCTATCTATTGTCTCATTATCTCGTAATATATGCGTCGATAACAAGTTTTAAAGTCCCCGACATTAGTGTTTTGCAGAGTTTTGTTTGACACAGGCGTATAGATACACGTGTCAGCCTGCTCGCCGCTCTATCCCCCGCCCCTACTCTGCTCCGAACACTTGATGTTCCGTACTGACAAGTCTGATGTCACATAATAGCTGAAACCGGTTCCGAATCCTACTACTCAATGTCATCATCTCTTAATTGTACCGTGCGTCAACTGTTGCCAAAGAAAAAGTTCTTAATCATTGCTGCCCAGACATTTGGGTGTCGACCTAGACGGTCATTAAGGACTCTGTGAAACGACTCCATGTCGTTGTTCGTCCGCCTCTCCTGACCATTAACGCTTATTTTCACCGGCCTCACGCCTTCAATCCACGTGTTTCGGACGTACTGGATAAAGACGGTGAATCGTTCGTCCAGACCGTTTCTCCCCTTCACCCACCCGAATTTTGTTGGCTGGCAAAAGTGACAGTGCCATTGCCATCAGTACAGCACTTTTGGCCAGGTTAGTGTGTTCGACGTATTCCACCATACCAATGGTCTGGATTTTGGTCCACAGCGCCTAAAAACAAATCAATTTAAGCATATTAGGATAAAAACATTCAACACGCTTCATATATATAAACGCAGTAAATTCTTATATTGAACAATGCTAGTACTATCTAACCAAAATGTGGGAGACCCAAGTTCAAACAACTGTCGGGAAAGATTTTTTATTCCTGTATTATTTTATTATTTCTGGAAAATTATAGAACCTATTTTGAAATGCATTTGCAGTACTATGGAAAACATAACCAGCACGAAAACGAATGAAGATTGCTTCCGGTTTAAATCCCTGGTCATAAGGTGTACGGTAACATGATGTAGGCACCACCTGTTTTTGTTTAAGGAGTTAACAAGAACCTCCTGGCTTCGTCTCGGGCGTGCTCGGAGTTGCACCAAGTTAATTTAAATAAACATATACAACAAACAACCTAATCATCTTGTACTGGTAAGATTCGTTCCACTAATTGGCTTTTGTAAAAATCTGTAAGTAAGGGGATATTTGCAGCCTAGTTCCTATCAATGGGGATCCTAATAATATTTGTTTCGACTGTGGCCCATCAAAGTCCAACTCGCAACCTTCTCGTGGTTTGGCGCGTGAATAGGGGATTTTCACTCCCTGAAACTTACGGCAAAATTTAAATATGCCTAGGCCTGTAGCGATATTTTATTATAATGACGTGCCCTATTGGTACATGTCAATAAAATTTAATATCTCACAAACTACATATTGAATCTTCCCGACTGCTCCACATCTTTGTTTATACTCATGGCATACATCGCCAATGCATTGGCCTCATGGGTCCTGCCCCACTGAATGGAATTTGCAGTGTTACCGTCATACTCGCCCAGAAGTGTCTTAAACAATGATGGTGGAAATCATTAGATTTATTATGAAAACGAAAAGGCCAATTAAGTTATTATTGTTTGTATGAAAAACGGCATATGACGAAAAGTTTACCCAATGACCTCAGATGCAATAGGGAGAGGGAGAGGAACCACATGCTAAATCTAAGAGCAATAGATAGATAGGAAGTGTCACACCTTTAATTCCGTTGACCCTGGCGTTGGTAGCTTTCATCCACGACACCCCACTTACATATAATTTACGGGCCTGACCGACAAACTTTATAAGAAATGATTCTATCACTGGTTTGTGACGTCCAAACCACAGACCAATTAAAACAGTGTTATTAAACTGGATTTTGGGTGGTAGGTTCATTGAGGTCGGGGAGCCTCGCCTCGCAGTCGGTCTGTTGTTCTTGTCGCAGGCAGACATCTTTTGTGTTTACTCTTCATTCTGTTTTTACTGGGCCTCTACAGTTCATATGTTTGCTTCTATTACATTCGAGTGTGTTGTTAGAGCATGATTTTGCTTTCGTTTCTTCACAGCGTTCTGTTTTGTCTGTTCTGTCCAGACTGGAAGGTTTTGTTGTGTTGAAACTACCACACACCAAATTCAAGTTTTGACTGAGTATAAGGTTCTTCAATATGTCAAACCAGGTCCCAGCTAACGATTTGCTAATCCGATTCATGCTTGAAGTTTGTCCAATGCATATTTTAACAAAAAACCTGATCAAAGGGGGATGTATGCCGTTTAGTTTTAGGAAACGACATAAAGTGGCCTGAGCCGAGGCCCTCGTGATGGTACAGGCCAGCAACTGCATTGAGTGACGTCACGAGCGTAGGCCGACTGGCGAGTGGCCGTAGCATGGCGCGTATAGGAATAACACGACGCGGAACACAATTTTTGCCTGATATATTACAATTATTCATTTATGGTGCCCTCATATACATGCCGCAAGGTTAAGGATAGTTTTATGGTACTGTTGGAACTTATTTTGTTCCGCGTTTACATCGTGTGACAGTGTAAAACGGCACCTAAAGAGAAACTATATTGACGTTTTATTCTTCGTTTTAACCATCGATCTTTCACGTACGATATATTCGAATGATACGTATATTTAAAACATTTTGTTGAATTGCCAATTGTATAAATTGGATTATCTTGTATTCAAATAATGTCATAACATTAAAGTATAATCGGTCATATTCAGGCACTGCTCCCACACTTTTTAGTTATTTTAACAGTGCAGATTATATTCAAAATTTAATAAGCCATTATAATGTACGTGTATGGTATTACGACGCCTGCGAATAAAATGCCGTCAGTTGGTACATTTAGTAGAAACATTTTGGAATAATAGAAAAATTAGTTTTGTCACAGTCACATTATTATTAAACTTACCTAAATTGCAGCAGATGGACGAAGAGTTTTCCCAGCAAATGTACGACAGCTTACGACGCGTAACTTATTTATAATATATACAATCATGCCATTGTAACTTAACAATTGTTGTCACACTCACGCGTCAGTCATTAAATGTATTTCATTTGACACCATGCACTGGCCGTTCAGTTTTTCGATGACACTAACGTTTGAAGTTTTCTACTCTTCTTTTGTTTCTCTAGCTTTTCATGTTGGAGGAATTCATTTTTCTTTTTACAATAATTATTCAGAAGAATGTTTGAAAAGATGTTTGTAACTTTCTTGATAACAAACATTTGAGTGTGGTTGCACGAACGTTCTGGTATGTTTATAGATTCATCGGTCATTTCAATTTTATCGACGAGTAATTGTTTAATTACTTTTTGCTGGGAGTTGCATTGAAGAAACAGTTTTTCAAAGTCATGTCCAATAACGGTTTGGAAAATTTTGTACATAGTTATAACGATTTGCACAACGAAATCTGTAGGCCATTTCAATCCACCTCTGTCAATCACTTTGGTGTATTTGTACACTTCTTGATCTATAGTACACTCAACATTCAACTTCCGATCTTGGATTAGCTCTTTAGAACATTGAGAGCAGTTGAGAATCTCGCTCGCGCCTCTCGCTACATATCCGGCAACGAATATCAGGGCCATTGTACATTCATGAGACACTTCGACAAAGTCACATATGTGTAGGACATCATCAAAGTCATCAAACACATTTTCATCCAATCTGTCTTCGTCGGCACTCTTCGAACACTTTTCAAAAAAATCTTTTAGTTGAAAGTCTCCTGACCAGGCAGATTTTAATGTCACCAAGCTTAAAAGTTTTAGTTTTTTTTCTGACTCCAACACTTGGTTTACCGAAATCTGGTAATTGCCACCGCTCATCTGTCTGTATTGGCCGAATCTTGCTTCCAAATGGTCAGTTTGAAACTTTCCCAGTAATACATATTTGCATTTCAGTTTCGACAAGCAGTATCTTGATACCAAAATGAGGGTGTCTGTGGTGTGTTTGATGGCAGTAAATGTTTCAACTGTTAATTTGCCTGCTCTCTTCAGAGATCGATTTTTACTCTCTGAAACTCCAGAAATTATAACATTTTCCCATTGTTGTAACCACAATGAAAACTCCTCTAAGAACTTTAGATTTTTACCATTTTCACTTCTAACGGGATCGCAGTACACATCTCTCAAATGTTTACCCTTGAGGTAATGTTTAACATTTACTACCTTCCACCACTTGGCAATCATTTCCATAAATGCAATTGTACCAGAAACATTTTCTGCTATTTTGTCTTGTGTGATTTTTAGTGCGGCAATTGTTTTCTCGTCAAACAATCTTACGGCAAACAATACATTCTGTCGTTCCAAATTAGACGGGTACAATACTTTTTTTGACAACATTGGTGCAAGCTTAACAATTTCATTTTTCTCCGATGAATACATGTTCCTTAAATGTGAAACACTTGCATACATCCTGTCACATTTTTCTTCAATATCTATCGATGGTGGAGGGGGTATAACAAGAGATTGTTCACTGTCTTTTTGATTCAGCCAATTATTTCTCACTCCTTTCAGAAGATGGACGGTGTCAAACAGAATGAAAATTTTATCTTCTGATTTGTAGGGGTTTTCAATGCAGGATTTGAGTTTACCACCACACAGTTTTTCGAACATCACCCGGTTCACTCTGTTGTTATCTGATATTAACGTTAGCGGCACGTATCCAGCATTGGTGAGAACACGGATTACATTTGTTGTTAACGTAAACAAGTCATTCGCGTTTAAGTTTAACCCTACAATGTCTTTATTTTTTGAAAACACAGATGTTATCATGAATGCCTGAACAGTGGTAGCTACTTTTTCCGGATTTGTTTCACTTTGACCTTCTATTTTTCCGCCTTTGTATGCAAAACTTGATTTTACATATACCTCGTCCATTAGAACATTTACTATTTTTTCGTGTTCCTGTAAGAGTTTCAGTTTCTCTTCAAGGTACCTCACGTGAGAAGTTTTAATACCCGCGCTTTCTGTCCCTAAACTAGATCCCAATTTTTTCAAATACCCTGGGTGGGGTAACGTTAATAACTTATTTTGTCTGATATGTCTGTAGGCTGCGGGATATGCATAGTATAGCGTGCAAGACCAGATTAATAACTCCGGCGAGTACCGTGGCTGTTTCATTGCACTTAAGCGAAGCTGTTCCTCTAAGAACTTCAGCTTATCCTTGAAATGGCCATCTTCTATTTCTTCTACGATGTCTTTGACCATTTGTAGTATTTGGTCAATTTTTTGCTCTGTACTTAATAATGCTTCAGAAAAATTACTGAAGCACTTGACAATGTGTTCAAATTTTGACCATTTATTGCATGAAGCATCACTTGACAGAACAGAATTTACATTGGACGATGTTAAAGGTACATTATTTGAACAGACAGTAAACGTTAAGTCTTCCATTACTTCAAATGCAAGTGATACAGTTGGGCAGCGAGATTCACTATCGATTTTTAAAAAAAGTACCGAGCTTTTCTTTTCAAACGGTAAAAATGGCTCAAAACATTTTCCTTTATATTTTTGGCAAAATTCCGAAAAATCACGAATAACATCCTCTGCGCGTTCTTTCTCAAGCAGTACAGTTTGCCGGACCTTCAAATCATCACGTCGTTCATCGGGCGTTTTTCTCTTCGCGGGAAGATTACTTGATAAATATGTAGGCAGGTTCGGGAAAATGGTTGGAAATGCCCCCTCACTAAGCTTTGGTATTTTCGAGGTACTACTAATTCTGAACCATCATCTCTTTTCGCACGGTCTTCTCTGATAATAAAGTTTGCGCTGAAATGTTCTATACAGATAGCTGATGAATTGTTCGGTTCAAAATCTTGTCGATGTATTGCACGCAACCATTTTTTCCTAATTTCTTCTTCTTTAGGAAATCTAAAAGTTGTTACACTTGTTTGGCCTGTTGCTACTCTGTAGTTAGATTTACACCCCGGGGCACAACATTTACGTGGCATTTTATAACGTGAATCACAGTTTACTTTACAATAAGCAAAATAGTATCAATGTACTTTTAAAACAGTCAGTTTAAAACAAAACATGGTTAGGGTATTACACTATTTGCACACGAAAATGTTATTATCACTCTCTAGGAATACACCGATGTTATACATTATACAAAATGCACTTGAGTTCACGCGAACTTTTAACTCTTCTGCCCGCACAAACGCGTACAAAATTCGGCTTGGAGAAGATGTTGACACAACTATGTCGAGACGTGAACTAATTGAATCTGTATTAAAGACGAAATATACCTATTATATAACTCATGTGTGTTCAGACGGAAATAATTATTACTTGGAAATTGGAAATTAAAATATGTACTCAATGGACCTGATATACAATGCAAGCAACGCTGGACTAGGATTCTCGAAGGAATTTTGATTACTATCTTACCTTACAGGAAGTGCAAACTTTTTCAAGTATGTGCACACAGCACAGTACTATGTTGTAAAGTAGGTATTTGAAAGTAGCATGCATCAGATGGCCAGGAATGCCATGGAAACAAATGAAATTGGGAGATGTTGTTAAGCGCGCAATGCTACAGCATAGCGCGTAGAGCTGAGAGTCGGCCTACGCTCGTGACGTCACAGCGAGGATCGGCAGCCAGATGCAGGCCTGGAGAGCGTAGCGATATATCTAGACGTCCTTGCCTGAGCACACGGCTATACTTTCTGCGTCATGGCGTGAACTTATATTGGAAGTACAGTCCCGTTCCAAGCTATTACTCCCGCTTAATAATATATTTTACGCAAAACCAGAAACACTTCCCTCAATCTGATGAATTCGAAACGTCAAAAAGCCAATCACTGCCAGATTTCTCCTAATCATCAGTGTGGGAGGTTGGTAATACCTCGCCTCCTCTCCCACTAGTATTTCCAGACTCTTCTGCCAAGTAAGCTGTACTACTGCAGCCAGCAACGTCACCGTCGTTTAGGTTAGCGTTGTCACCACAAACAGCCTCCTCTTCATGAACAACACGTCGTGGATCATACAATGTGGCTATCATTTAAAAAAAACTTGTGCCCTATTGCAATGATTTGGCACAGTACGCTTCCACATGAAATCACGAAGATACTGCTCATATGACCCTTGCGACGCCCAAAACGAGGCACATTAGACCTAACTTCGCGCCACACCCGCTCAATATTTTGAGTGTGGGCGCCAGACACTGGGTCCACAAATGTCACACTGTGATTCACCGTCAAATGCACAAAACCTTTGTCCTCCAAACAATTATAGGCCTTCCAGCAATCGGAATAAATAGTTGTGCCGGGCAAAATCCACTCCTTGATGAATAGGATGAATAGGAAAGTGAGGTCTCCTATTTTAAAATTCATCTTGGTTGGTTTCTTGTTGTAATGGTTTTCATTCGTTTGTGCGCTCTTTTCTAGATTTTCTTGTGTACGAGCGTACACCATTCTCATCTTCATCTGTAGCACACTTGGGTAATGGGTGTCGGCATCATATTTTATTATAACTGCCGTCGCAAATTCTGTGTACGGAAGATTCATGTCGTGCCCTAACAGAAGAAAATGGGGTCTATATCCAGTGGCGGATGAAATGTTGCTTCTCATTGACAATTTTAATGCACTTGACGTGCAACATAGATATGACCTCACCGCCCCGCACCTTTTGACTGCCATCCACACAGGCTACAACACAAAACATGCACAGCATTGGCAGGCAGCCTCGCCTCGCAGTCGGTCTGACGTTCTTGTCGCAGGCGGACGTGTTTTGTATCCACTCTTCGTTATGTTCTTGCTTGCTTCTGTTTCTGCTGAATGTGTTTTGTTTTGTGTGTGCTATCTTTAAGATGTCTGTAAGGTGTTGTTCACTCCTTATTCTGTATTGCTAATCAGTAAAGTGCTTGCTATCTCAGTGTTGTGCCCCATACACTTGTGGCGGGTCCTGACCAGAACACGCCTGTACACCCCTTGCCCCCCCCGCCATCCCGTACGTCACTCCCTTCGTCTCGATTAGCCAAGTTGCATAAATATGAGACGTTAAGCAATATCCAATTCAAAATTCCGTCCATACAGCCCATGGGGTTTATGTTGGAATATTAGGTGCTGTTCAGTGCGAGATACGAGCCTTGACACACAACAAGGTTGCCCGTTTCTGTTCTGGGGTGTTTGTTTTATCGAATTGGAACAATACGATTTTGTTTGAAATAATAGTTGGTTTGAATATTGGATAGGGTTATTCTAGTTCAACTTCGTCCATGTTTGTAGCTTCCCCACCCACCCTCCCGCCAGTCTCCGTAAACCATTTTCTGGTGAAATATGTTCTGGGAAAAACAAAAACACTTCTTTTTCCTGCTTTGCCCTGATCTAATTCTGTAAGATAGTTGACTTGTTGAATGACTATCGAGCTTGAGTTCTTTGGGCACATGTCCTAAACTGCCGACGTGTTTGTCAAGATTATCCTTTGTGAACCTTTTTACTTAGAAGTTTGGGCACTGATAACTTAACTGGTGTGTGCCCTAAAACCGCAATAACTACTTAGAAGTTGTCTTGTCCCAACGCCGTGCTGTATCACTTTCTCCTACCCCTATGAAGTTTGAGGCCAAGTGGACAGTTCGGTTGTCCAAACATTTGACGGTCATTACACCGCCACTACTGCTGGCCAACTGTTCAGAATAACCCTTCTCTTTCTTTTTCATATCCTTGTCACTTATTAGGGGAGGAGGGGCAAAACAATTCACACGCACAGTGCCAGCGGCCAATATTCCCCTTTCCCTGAGATTTTGGAGCAAGTGAAAACTCGTGTAGAAGTTATCAAAGTTATTTTAATATTTTAAACTTTAAAACCAAGTTTTTAAAGTTTTATAATGGACGTTTTAATGCAATGGAACGTAAGAGGTTATTTCACCCGTTCTGAAGAATTAAAACTTTTAGTCTCAAAACACAGCCCAGCCATTTTAGGTCTGCAAGAAACCCATTTTCCCCCAATCCTAGACTTAGAAATTACTCTTTTTACAGAAATGATGACACCTCAGGAGACGAGCAAAGGAGGAGTAGCTACTATCGTACACGATAGCATATACTAAGAATTGTTGCCGCTCGCAACACCTCTGCAGGCAGTTGCTGTCAGAGTTGCTCTTCCTAGTCTAGTCACACTATGCAATCTGTACCTGCCTCCCCATGCTGTGATATCGAAAAATCTAGTCAATAACCTTTTACAACAATTACCACGTCCATTCATTTTACTCGGAGATTTTAATGCTCACCATATTTTATGGGGCAACGCCTCATCTAACCCACGGGGAGTTTTAATCGAAGAAATTTTAACGACTCGAAACCTAATCCTTCTTAACAACAGGGACCCAACACATTTTAGCACTGCCAACGGTTCCTACTCAGCTATAGATCTTACTATATGCTCTCCTTCCCTCTTACTTGATATTGAGTGGGGTGTCCTGCCAGATTTAAGTGGAAGCGACCACTTCCCTATCCTGGTTAAGATCACCCACCAGGGAGAACCAAGACAAAGGTCACCTAAGTGGGACATCAAGAGGGCTGACTGGCCAGCATTTGAGAAACTAGCCGTGTTTAGTAAAAACAAATATGATGACATTCAAGACGAAGTAAATTATATTACTTACACAATTATCTCCGCTGCCAAATCCACAATCCCGCAAACATCCATACACCCTAGACGCTTACCAGTTCCTTGGTGGAACGCCGAATGCAAGGAAGCCATAAGAAAACGGCGTAAAGCTCTGAAAGTTTTTAATAAATTTCCAACACAAGTCAATCTGGAGTCTTTTAGAAAACTTAGGGCCAAAGCAAGATCTATAATCCGTGTATCACGGAAACGTTCTTGGGAAGAATACGTCTCGTCCATTACGTGTCGAACTCCCATGACAAAAGTTTGGGACAAAATCAAAAGTATATCTGGTAGGAATACATTTTTTAGTCCCTCCGGCATTCTTGATGATAATGTTTTAAAGACATCTCAATTAGACATTGCCGATTCCTTTGGCAAACACTATGCTAACGTCTCCAGCTCCAAGCACTACTCCCCACAATTCCTAAAGAACAAAGCCTGTGAAGAATCATACCCATTACATTTCAATTTGCCAAACAACGAAACATACAACCAGCCCTTTACCCAATGGGAATTCATAACCGCAGTAACTGGCCTAAAGAACTCTGCCCCTGGTCCTGATGACGTTCACAACGAGATGATCAAACGCCTATCCCCCAAATCTCAACAATTCATTCTCAACACCCTAAACCGCATCTGGCTAGAAGAAGCATTTCCTAACTCCTGGAGGGAAGCCATAGCAATCCCTATACTAAAAACCAGGAAAAGACAAAGACCAACTTGTAAACTATCGACCAATTTCACTCACGAGCTGCCTGTGTAAGCTTCTCGAACGTATGATCAATAAAAGATTAATGTGGATTTTGGAGAGCCGCAAGCTGCTTGTCCCAGAACAATCTGGCTTTCGACAAGGACGATCGGTTCATGATCACCTTGTCAGGTTGGAAGGGTATATACGAGATGCATTTTTAACTAAAAAAACACGTAGTGGCCATTTTCTTTGATTTGGAAAAGGCTTATGATACGGCATGGAGATATGGCATTTTAAAAACTTTACATACCTGGGGCTTTAAAGGGCACCTGCCAATTTTTATTTCAAACTTTTATCTGAGAGAATTTTTAGAGTTTCGAATTGGAAATATTTTATCTAGACCTTTTTATCAAGAGAACGGAGTTCCACAAGGATCAGTTTTAAGTGTTGTGATTTGCTATATCTATCAACAGTATTACCTCACATATAAAAAAGCCAGTCGAATCATCACTTTTTGTAGATGATTTTTCCATTTACTTCCGAGCTTCGTATTGAGTTCGATTGAACGTCAACTACAAATAAAACATAAAGCGCCTTGAGAGATGGTCAGCTGAAACTGGATATAAATTCTCAATCACTAAAACCACATGTGTGCTATTTAGCCTTCGGCGTGGATTATTCCTTAATCCCGACCTGCACATGGGAAGCCATGCCTTACCATTTGCCGAAATTGCACGATTTTTGGGAATGTTATTTGATAAAAAGTTATCGTGGAAGCCCCATATCCAGCAGCTACGAAACCAAGTGTTTAAAAGCTTTAAAAATTCTACGAGTGCTAAGCAATACTAATTGGGAAGCTGATCGTACTACCTTGTTACATCTATATCGCTCCTCATCCGCTCCAAGTTAGATTTTGCCAGTTTTATTTATGATTCGGCCAGGCCTTCTTATATTAAGACTTTGGATACAGTTCACCACACGGTATAAGGACTATCCACAGGAGCTTTTCGTACGAGCCTATTTCCAGTCTTCTATGTGAGTCTACAGAACCATCTTTGTCCTCTAGAAGAAAGTACCTAATGCTTAATTATATTGCCTCATTAAAAGGTTCCCCTACAAACCCAGCCTATAAAGCAGTTTTCGACCCTCCACTTCAAAATCGGTTTGAAGTTCACATGAAGGCCTCAAGACCAGTGGGCATCCGCTCCCTGGAATTACTGCAAGCCTTACACATAACACTTCCCTTGTTTTCTACAAATCAAATGGGGCAATCCCACCTTGGACACTTAATAAACCATGTTGCATAACACAGCTGACAAAATATAAAAAGGCAACCACATCAAACACACAATATCAAGCACTTTTTAACGAAATCCGATACAACTACAAAGATTTCAAAAATATTTTACAGACGGTTTCAAAACTAACAATACAGTTGGCTCTGCCTTTACAACGGAGAGCAACAACTTCAGTTTTAAACTCCACTCCATATACAGCGTCTACAATGCAGAACTGTTTGCAATTCTACAAAGCCTCCTGTTTGCTCTTGATAACAAAGACTCCAAATTCTTAGTGTGCACGGATTCTTTAAGTTCCCTAGAGGCTATTGCCAAATTTACACTACACACCCATTAGTTAGTAAAATACACCTTATACTGTCCAAACTTGGTGCAAAACAAAAAATCAATAGTTTTTTGTTGGGTGCCAGGCCATTCTGGTATTTTAGGAAATGATCTCGCGACCAAAGTGCCAAAGAAGCTTGCAACAAAGAAACAAATTGATTGCCAATAGTCGTTACGCCTGATCTTAAAGCATTATTTAAACTTAAACTTAAAGAAAAGTGGTGCGAAGAATGGCATATCATGCAAAATAATAAGCTTCGCGAAATAAAAGGCGATGTAACACCTTGGATCTCTTCAAGGCGCTCTTCTCGACGCAAAGAGGTTGTTCTGACCGTCTACGCATTGGACACACACATCTCACTCAAGGATACCTTTTAAAAGGTGAAGACCCACCACCCTGTGAGCAGTGTGGTGAGATTTTAACTGTTAAGCACATTTTAGTAGAATGTCCTCAACACATGGACGAGAGGAATGATTTTAAACTAAAACCTAATTTAAAAGAAATTTTATCTGATGAATCTGAGAACATAACCAATGTTTTTAAATACCTGAAATCAACACAGCTGTACAATAAGATTTAAAAATGACATGACATTATATAAGAGAATACGGGCACTGATACACACCCATTAGTTAGTAAAATACACCTTATACTGTCCAAACTTGGTGCAAAACACAAAAATCAATAGTTTTTTTTGGGTGCCAGGGCCATTCTGGTATTTAGGAAATGATCTCGCCGACCAAAGTGCCAAAGAAGCTTGCAACAAAGAACAAATTGATGCCAATAGTCGTAACGCCTGATCTTAAAGCATTATTTAAACTTAAACTTAAAGAAAAGTGGTTGCGAAGAATGGCATATCATGCAAAAATAATAAGCTTCGCGAAATAAAAGGCGATGTAAACACCTTGGATCTCTTCAAGGCGCTCTTCTCGACGCGAAGAGGTTGTTCTGACCCGTCTACGCATTGGACACACACATCTCACTCAAGGATACCTTTTAAAAGGTGAAGACCCACCACCCTGTGAGCAGTGTGGTGAGATTTTAACTGTTAAGCACATTTTAGTAGAATGTCCTCAACACATGGACGAGAGGAATGATTTTAAACTAAAAACCTAATTTAAAAGAAATTTTATCTGATGAATCTGAGAACATAACCAATGTTTTTAAATACCTGAAATCAACACAGCTGTACAATAAGATTTAAAAATAACATGCCATTATATAAGAGAATACGGGCACTGATAACCTTAGTGTTGTGTGCCCTTAAACCCTAATAACTGACTAACTAACTGCACTAGGTTCAATACCACTGCAGCCCCTGTCCATACTTTTATTGTACGACTGGTAGAAGTTCCGTGGTTTTGACTTGATATATTATTAAATCATAAATTAGCAAACTCACGAACAATTTTATGCCTCAATGTTTGGGTTTTCCTTTCATGTATTGTTTGATGTTTATGTTCCCTTTTAAAGGAACAATTTGTTCATCAACACATACTTAATTTTCCAATTGAAGAAGCATGCAACGTTTTCTTACTGTTTGTATATGGGCCTCAATTTGTACAATCGGTATACAGGACCATTACGTTCTTCCAGAACATTAGTTATGTGCAACATGTTTCCAAGTTTAAAAATATAAAAAATGAATTATTAAATACTTGCATAATTAAAAATTTGCATAATTAATTGGGTAATTAAAAGTTTGTATAATTAATTAGACACCTTCTCGCGGTTTGGCCCGTGAATAGGGAGTTTCACTCCCTGAAACTAACGGCGAGCTCTGGGTCGTCGTCGGGGAACCCCTTCCCTTTGACTACCTCCCCGACGGCGACGACAAAGACAACACGGACTGATGACACAGACGGAGACGACCATGACGTGGGGGTACCACTGCCCTCCCCATATGCTTGTGGCTGGTTCTGACCAGCACAGGCCTGTCCACCCCTTGTCCCCCCGCGTCATCCCTTACGTCCCTCCCTACGTCTCGATTAGCCAAGTTGCATCAATATGAGACGTAAGGCAATATCCAATCAAACTGCCCAGTGCCTCACACTCTACTATCGCAGTCGAATATCAATCAAATTAAGTTAGCCTTCATGTTGAGGAATTCTTGGTCAAGCTTTTTTACTAGCGTCTTTTACGACTCATACAGGTTCTGTTGATATATCACCATGTCACTATTTGCTTGAACTGTTCTTTTTCTACCAAGAAAATGGTTCTAGTTCGCCGATAACAAATTAAACACCAAACGATCTATTTTCTCTTATACTGGTATTCCAATTGTATCATAATAAATAAGTTTGGCTTGATTTAATGGTATGCTTCCTAAATCTGATGAAGTTGAGGCTTGAGACGTTACACTGACTTCAGCAATTCATATTTATTTAGCAATACGAAAATTCGATGGGCACTAATAACTTTACTGATTTGTGCCCTAAAACCCCAAAAACTAACTATCTTAAAAATAAATGAAGCAATATATTCATCTACAGTCTTTTCTTGACTGGCGTGTGCTCTCTTAAAGGGATATTTAACCGCTTAACTAAAAAATATATTTCATTCAGGCTAACTAGTAATGAATTTAGCAATAAAAAGAAAAAATTTGGGGCCACCATGACTTCACAAAAAATTGTCAAACATAACATTTTTCGAGCTAGGTCCCATCGACAAAAATCTCCCATAAGAAATAACATGAGGCGATCTTTATGCCCCGTGACCTTGGAGGATTTTGATCCAAAAAAATATTGGTCATTATTGACGTACTCTACAGCCTTTTCTGTAAATTCTCTATATTTTGTTTTGTAATTTGGGCAAGTAGTTTGGTCAAAATATGCTGATTACCAAGATGGGGTGTGATTTGGAATGCATATTTTTGTGTGTTTGGGGGTATATTTGGACACAGTTTCGAGACACGATGTAAAAAATGGGCATTTTAGATTGGTACTATGCTCTAGTATCTATGTGGACCAAAAATGAAGCAGGTTAAAGCCGATTTAAGAAATTTTGTAAAACACCTCTTTTCGCAAATTTCTGGATAAAAAAAAATTGAAAAATTTGTATTAAATCACAGTTACAAGATATAATTTTTAAACTGTCATTTTAGTGTTGTTTTGTGCTATAGATCATGTGGTAAAAAATAATTTTTTGAGTTAATAGCCCCTTTAAAAGAAAAGGAAATAAACAAAAGAAAATATTAAAATATAAAAGTTGGCCATGATAATGACTTACCATTTAATTTAAGTGTGGGGAATTTTTCTGGTTTAAAGATATAAAGTTAGGTTATGTTACTCTGGATTGGTACATATTTATGATATTTCAAAAGTTAGTTGGAAATTCAATAAGCATCTCCTAGTAAATAAATTACCGCATAAACACAACAGTTTTGGTCATTTGGCTGGAAGTCCTTCCCTCTTTTAATCTTATTCTGCACCATTGTGTTGAAGTCTGCTGTTGACAACTCGGTAACAGGCCAATAACATTTTTGTTCATGACATGGTCGGGTGTTATAACACTTGATTGTTTTGCTGCTTAGAAGTTTTCCAACGTGTGGTATTTTGCTAAAGAAGGTACGATGCACAACGGAACAGTATCACGTTTGTTTCCCAACGTTTCTTCAACTTTCAACTCGAAACGGTAAAACTAATTACTTTTTACATGGACTGATACTTTACCCTCCCTTCTTATCTTTTTTAATGTAATTTTTTTTAAATTGCTCATTCCCTCAAGTTTTTTTTTTCACATCAAAGAGCCTCCAATCTTTGCCCCAAACTTAAACAACATGATCCGTTTGCTTTTTATTCTACTCTGGTTGTCAGGTATTGTCTTGATACTACGCACAACAGACTAACATGCTGTGTAGTGTGTGCCCTCCCTTGTACTGAAGGCCCCTCCTTCCCTACTTTCTCGTGGGGAGGAGGTTATGTTCCGGGATTCCGGTGTCTTTGGCAATGAACATGCAGACACATGTGCAAATTCAGCATGCAAAAAACAACCACAGATTCACCAATTAGTCCTACCCTGAAAAAAAATTGAATATATATAATAATGATTTTAAAAAAAACTTCAGTGCAATCTGTTCAGCGATTCGGCTGATTTTCAACGTACACACACACACACTGACCGATAGGGTTTGCACGCCCAAACCCTAACATTGTTTATTGTTTATTTTCTCCTTGGTTTTTAGTATCTTGACGGAAAGGAAGAAGCCCATCAGGCTCTTCCTTTTTCATTCTTATTCTTTTGTTTCTCATTATATCTTCAAGTCAATTTGATGTTCCGTCACCTTTATGTTCTTTCGTTTATCGTTATTGAGAAACTTATCCTTTTGGAATACGTTATCTCTACACACACGCAGACTAACGATGAGCGGCATTTAAGTTGATTGGAGATCACTCCGTTCGCTGCGCTCACTCGATTAACTAGGTATGCCTAGTTGGTTATGGTATTATATTATGGAACAAATATGTCAAAAAATTACTACGTATTGCCATTATTTACAACAAGTCAAATGTTTTCTTATCTTAAATCCTATATATTATACTGTACACTGTACATAATGATAAGGCATTCACCCCCCCCCCCCCCCCCCCCTAATAACACACACATTGTACCTAGAGGTAGAGATGGTCTCGATAACTTTGAACTATGGCTGGCCATGCCAAGATTTTTTTAAATAACATAGTATAAAAAACTCGATGCATAATATATTTACACCTGTAGGCTATAAACTAGGAAACGCTCAGTTGGACGCGTTGATAAGCGAGCACGTGCTGGGCTTTAGCTTGACCCACATTGCACATTTTTTAAAATTTTAAAATTTGCGACGTTCGCGTTTCCAATATTATTTATTATTGACAATTGGTATTTGGGTAAACCCGTGTGTAAACCTTTACTTTGTGGATAAAATCCACCGCCATCTAGAGGACCTTGACTTCTGGGAAAACTATTTAAACTCTTTGGTGACAAATAATAGACTGCTTTCTCGAACGTCCTTTGATTACTTCTAGGTGGCAGTGCATTAGAAACTTCGCGCGTCTTTTCGTTGCCATGGCAACGTTACTTTTGTTATAATGTAATTTCCATCTACAACTACTTATCGGATCAAAATAAAATTAACATATTCGTGACCGGACGGACATTCTAAATGATTTGACTATCTCAGATTTTGTCGCCGGTTAGTTTGAAAAAAAAAACTTTCGATTAACTTTAATGTAACTTTTTAACCTTTTGAACGATTTTGCCACAAAACTAATGGCATTCAATCGAGAACGAAGTTTGCGGATGGTGAAAATTTCAACTCGATCGAGCCTCCGTTCGAACGTTATGGCGAGACATACAAAAAAAACAAACAAACAAACAAACAAAAACAAAAAAAACAATAACAAAACCAGTGACTAATTTTTCCGGCAGAGTCAAATGGAAACGCTCGCTTCGCTCGCTTAATAAATATAATATAATATAAATATGTATAAATAAACATTTAAATAAATCAACAAACAAAATATAATAATGTATATCTGATCAACAAAGAAATAATATTGATCGCCCATATCAGTCCCATCCTCAATCTGCAAATATCCACTCCCACGCCGAACTTTCGTTCCGCCAACGTGGCGAAGTGGAGCGGGTTGTACAGCGGCCACAACTTGGTATGGTGATTGAGTCTGGGTGCGAACCTATTCGTGAATGTCATCGACGCCGCCTCCGAGTGTCGGTCCACTGACAGGTCGACGCAGCCGAAGTTCTTCCTGTAGAAATTTAGCAAAATTAAAGAAAAGAAATAACGGACAAAACGAGCACGGTAGACCACTTCTCCTAGGTACGACCCCATACTATGGCACTTGCGATGGGTGAGATTGCTAGAATTTTTTTAAAGTCGAATTTAGCCCAATCTAACGCGTGTAAGTGTTTTTTTTCCCGAATTTCTTTCAAAATACCACTTGGGACATTTCCCAATAAAACTACTATTTCATTACCAGACTCGTACGAGGAGTAGCTCAATATCCACTACCAGGGGCTAATTAAAACCTCGAATACCTTTCCAAAACGCCCAGCACGTGGAAATCGGCCCCGAAACACCGCCGCAAGAGGGCCCCGAATAGTCGCTGCCGGACTTCCCCACTCTGCCGATAGAATGCGTTGAACGCGCGGCATTTGAATCGGTCTAAATGTGACCGCACACTCTAGGCCGTAGAATGCGCCACGTTTGTCGCAGCTCCACGAATCGCGGCATTTTGGATTGAAAGTTGGTAAAGAATGATCTACTGTTTCTACTGGAACTACGGCTAGCAACTCATCATAGTCAGCTTCACAGTTTGACGTAGCTGGTAGTTTCATTAACTGCATGACTACGACGTGTTGCATGTTCCCCTGAACCTCTGTGCTGTTGCATTTGGGTCGAAACCTCCACGAGACGAAGACAAGATTCTCTAGACGATCTTGATTAAGACGACTTTTGAGAAGATAAGAATATACATCGGATTCAAGGTCTTCTCAAATCAAGTAATGCTACGGATTGTCATTTGTGGCCTTGCAGCATGATTTCTCGAGATCACGGTTGGAACGTCTGAAAACGGTCCAGTCTAAAATCCACCCGCATGCATTCTCTAACACTCCCTAGCTTATTCCGTATTCTTCGGTATAGCCCATAGTTGTAGGGTAAATTAAAGTACTGATTAAGGGCGTCAAAATTTTAATTAACCCCCTTTAAAACTTGTCAGTATTGTGTGCCGTGCCGTGAAATTTGTTTCAGATCTGCTGCAGTCCGAAACAAAAGATGCCAACGGATGTGAAAAAATCTGACACAAGTTTTAACTCTCATTTTCTCGAATAGTGGGTTAATGTGCTGTTCAGTTAATTTGCATCAACTCTGGCAATGTTGAACTTGAATCCAACTTCGTATGCTGCGGTAATGGTCCTTAAAACACCGTTGACTGAAACTAAAAAAATCTTTACACAAAAGATTATTTCTAACACTTTAATCACATGGGGATATACAGAGCATTTACAATTTACCTGTGGCTAAGGTCAGGTTTGTAAGTGAAATTCCAAAGATTGAAATAGATCTGTTTTTAGGCCCTGATGCAAACAATGCTTCAAACTGCAGCACCTACACTTTCCAGCTGATCGAGTATTCAGCACCAGTGTCTTAACTGAAACCCCTTGACAGCACTTTGTACATATCACTTAATGGTTTTCCAATTATTGCATGAGATCGCAACCATGAACACTAAAATGTGAGTTTCTACACATGGCGTCCTACCTATATTTGCTCCTAGGTCCTCAAATTGCTGTTCAAATTTTGACATAACTCATTTTTTTCTTAATATTTTCAAACAAATCCGTACAATGGCCTGGCTGTAAGTTTATAATTTTGACCAAGACTCTATGGTAGATTTTGATGGCAATTTAAACCCGTGTTTATTGTGCAGGTCTTTGTAAACGTGAGGAAGACTTATAATACCTGGAAAGAGCCAAATTATTTTCCTCCTCTGACCACTGCTGTCTATTTTTGCAACAGTTGCATTTTAAGCACTGTCAAAGCATGGCAGACATAGTTCCAAGATCTTTGGCACCTAAAAATTTCTTGGAGCGTTAATTCTTTGAATCTGTCTTTTTGTCCTTGAGACTTGGCCCATGAACTTTCTAAAATGTGAGTTTCTACACATGGAGTCTACCTATATTTTGCTCCAAGTCCTCAAATTGCTGTTCAAAATTTTGACGATAACACTCATTTTTTCTATTTTTCAAACACCGTCATGGCCTGGTCAAGTTTAAATTTGACCCAAGGACTCAGGTAGTTTGATGCAATTTAAACCGTGTTATTGTGCAGTCTTATACGTGAGAGTTAATACCTGGAAAGACCCAATTATTTTCCTCCTTCACTGCTCTATTTTTGCACAGTTGCATTTAGCCTGTCAAAGCATGGCGACTAGTTCCAAGATCTTTGGCACCGTCAAAATTCTTGGGCTCTTTTTTCTTTGAAATCTGTCTTTTTCTTGAATTTGGCCCTTTTCCTGAAAAGGACCGACAAACATTTATTTGTAGGAATTATTTTTTAATTTACGTGGTGTCAAAAAGTCTTCGGTTACGCCTGTAGTTTCTATACTTTATCGAGATCGGCTGAGGTGTTACGTCTCTCGTCAAATAATGAAGAAACGGCCCCGTCAATGTATTTTTTTGAGAATCTGAATTTGACTTGGCCGTAATAAGTTTTTTCCGTGGCACTATCAACATCGTTGCGATGTTGTCTATGGCTTGCATGCTATTCATGTCGGCTTCGAAGTTACCTGGCACGGGGCCTTCCTCTGTCTCTATCTCACAAGCGGTATCAATTGTTACGTTTGCGGTAGATGAATGCCCAACCGAAAAATATATGTGGTCTGTGGTGGATTTTGAAGTGTACTGGGATCGACATCTGTCATTTGTGTTTGATCACTGAGTATCAAACCGTCTGGTGTCGGAACAGTAAATTTGGTCAAGCTCACATGCATGTCATTCATAAACGAGTCTCGTGTGAAATATCTTTGACAGACTAGATATTTCCTACGCTGAGATTGCCAATTGGGTTTTGTTGTAAAGAAGTTCACGACCTGAATTCCTAATCCATTGATCACACCTGAAAATAAAAACGTTTACATAAGGTCTACATCTATTTAAAAAAAATCAATGTAAGTATGCACAACAAATGAAACAAAATTTGATTTAAATCTGGTAGTCCTGCGATCGACCCCCATTCATGATCCTGGCGCCAGGGGAGAATGACGCTCATATCATGCTTGCCTCTGCTGATTATAAAAACAAACAAAAAACAGGCCCGAGTATGACTTCCCTCACGAGATTAGCTACCACAAAACATGTAGCTTTAATTTTTATTTCGCCTGTGGTAACATCTACAAACACTTGTTAGTTAACATTGTTTCTCCGTTTACTTGTGTTGTGTCGTGCCTTGTGGGACACCAAATTCAATGTTTCTCTTTTTACTTCGGTTCCCTGCAATTCGTACAAACTGTTTTCTGTTGGCTAAAACAGTTGGCTAAGTAGCTTTTTATAGTTATGTATAGTTTATAAAACGTTTTCCAAACCCATTTTAGTTGTTAGGGCCATATTTTTATATGGGTGGCAGTGAAGTTGGCGTATACATGACGGTTGTAGAAACATTTTGAATTGAACCGAGTGAAACCTACTTTCGAAACGTATACAATTGTTTGAAATCGATTTCAAACCTTCATGTCTACGTAGTAATTGTTTTTGGAATAACCAGTGCTACTTTTTTTCTGGAAAGAGCACTGTACCAGTGTATGTTTTATATCTAGTCTGGTAATAATATTATAGGCCTAGTCCTAGGCGTGATAATAAATTATCACATGAATCAAAAGGGAAATTAGTTGGTTCATGATA
Organism: Sweltsa coloradensis; assembly: GCA_024449915.1. Taxonomy (NCBI): domain Eukaryota; kingdom Metazoa; phylum Arthropoda; class Insecta; order Plecoptera; family Chloroperlidae; genus Sweltsa; species Sweltsa coloradensis. Next base: position 84,171 of record JAMZAV010004548.1, read on the forward strand.
AAAAAAATGTTTCCATCATATTGCAAGCCATGATATTATCATATTTACATTTTACCTACTGATTGCAAACAGCATCAGCATAGTCAAAAAATGACATTAGGAAACAACCCCACACTTTAATTTTAAGAATTTTGCTGAATGCGAAAGTTAGCAATGTTTCCCTTATCTCATGATAGTGCCATATACTAATCAGCAATAAACTGTCCATGGCGGTCGGCTTCATCATAAGTTCTTGCCTGTAGCCCATATATCGTTTCTAGCGTGGTCCTGCATGCAGCCTGCATAATTTTCACGGGTGGTGGGAACATGTTCGCTAGTATGCAACACGCACGACAAATCTGATCTAGCTGAGCTGTTGCCTTTGTGGATACATTATCGATAGGTATTGTGCCATTTAAAATCTCATATTTCCCTCTAACCAGTCCAATGTATCCGCAATGACTTCAACCTTGTGGAATGCACTTTCTGTAATTTGACAGATTCGACTAACGCTCGTTGAAGGTGAAATTAAACCTCCATTGTTTTTATATTTTTTTAGGAAACTGTCATGGCGTTCACTGTTTAAAGTGTCCGACTCTAACATGCTGACTATGCAAGTGTTGCAGATTACTTTTTTTCTTACACTTTCTTTCTAATCTCATATCCAGCGATATACGTCAGAGTGTTTTCAGAAAATAGCGATAGCCGAGGGATACCAGGAATAGGTTCGTAGCAGCTGTGGTCACTTGAGATGAGAGGTATCGGGTGCTCTTCATCCTCAACTCTAGTTTGGAAATCACAAACGAGATTGGTTTCATCTTGAGGAACACAATTTCCACTTCCTATAAAAACGGTGTTGAATTTGGCTACCGATATCTGTTGAACTGCCAACTGCAGTTGGTAGGCAGAATGATTATTATTGAATCATCCCCTTGCTCGTATGCAGGAAGAGAATAGCTCAAGATGGTCCTGACTTAACTTGTAGGTCAACAAATACCTTAAAAAGAAACATATTGTATTAGCTATTGATTGTACCTAAAAGTTAAGATTGAAAAGTATTACTGTGGAAAGTCATCATTATGATTATGAACAGAGTAAGTTCGGCCAAAATTATTTTAAATTAGTAAAAATATGAACCTAATTCATTGTGGGATTTTCTCCAAATAGTACCTCATCTCCCAGCATAAGAAAACACTTTTCATAGATACTATTAGGCCAATTATTGCAGTTTTCCTGCGTGAATGGCGAACTGGTATACCAAAGTGTCAAATGTGTTAAATAAATAAATTAATAAACACATTATATTTAAAGTCTACCCACTCAGTTATATAACTAATTTTCAGTGGGGGACACCACACAACCAGCCCTTTACCCAATGGGAATTCATAAACGCAGTAACTGGCCTAAAGAACTCTGCCCCTGGTCCTGATGACGTTCACAACGAGATGATCAAACGCCTATCCCCCAAATCTCAACAATTTATTCTCAACACCCTAAACCGCATCTGGCTAGAAGAAGCATTTCCTAACTCCTGGAGGGAAGCCATAGCAATCCCTATACTGAAACCAGGAAAAGACAAAGACCATCTTGTAAACTATCGACCAATTTCACTCAAGAGCTGGTTGTGTAAGCTTCTCGAAACGTGTGATCAATAAAAGATTAATGTGGATTTTGGAGAGCCGCAAGCTGCTTGCCGCAGAACAATCTGGCTTTCGACAAGGACGATCGGTTCATCGGATCTCGTATATACCCTTCCAACCTTGTCAGGTTGGAAGGGTATATACGAGATGCATTTTTAACTAAACAACACGTAGTGGCCATTTTCTTTGATTTGGAAAAGGCTTATGATACGGCATGGAGATATGGCATTTTAAAAACTTTACATACCTGGGGCTTTAAAGGGCACCTGCCAATTTTTATTTCAAACTTTTTATCTGAAAGAATTTTTAGAGTTCGAATTGGAAATATTTTATCTAGACCTTTTTATCAAGAGAACGGAGTTCCACAAGGATCAGTTTTAAGTGTTGTTTGTTTTGCTATATCTATCAACAGTATTACCTCACATATAAAAAAGCCAGTCGAATCATCACTTTTTGTAGATGATTTTTCCATTTACTTCCGAGCTTCGTATTTGAGTTCGATTGAACGTCAACTACAACTAAACATAAAGCGCCTTGAGAGATGGTCAGCTGAAACTGGATATAAATTCTCAATCACTAAAACCACATGTGTGCTATTTAGCCTTCGGCGTAGATTATTCCATAATCCCGACCTGCACATGGGAAGCCATGCCTTACCATTTGCCGAAATTGCACGATTTTTGGGAATGTTATTTGATAAAAAGTTATCGTGGAAGCCCCATATCCAGCAGCTACGAACCAAGTGTTTAAAAGCTTTAAATATTCTACGAGTGCTAAGCAATACTAATTGGGGAGCTGATTGTACTACCTTGTTACATCTATATCGCTCCCTCATCCGCTCCAAGTTAGATTTTGCCAGTTTTATTTATGATTCGGCTAGGCCTTCTTATATTAAGACTTTGGATACAGTTCACCACACCGGTATAAGACTATCCACAGGAGCTTTTCGTACGAGCCCTATTCCCAGTCTTCTATGTGAGTCTGCAGAACCATCTTTGTCCTCTAGAAGAAAGTACCTAATGCTTAATTATATTGCCTCATTAAAAGGTTCCCCTACAAACCCAGCCTATAAAGCAGTTTTCGACCCTCCATTTCAAAATTGGTATGAAGTTCACATGAAGGCCTCAAGACCAGTGGGCATCCGCTCCCTGGAATTACTGCAAGCCTTAAACATAACACTCCCCTTGTTTTCTACAAATCAAATGGGGCAATCCCACCTTGGACACTTAATAAACCATGTTGCATAACACAACCGACAAAATATAAAAAGGCAACCACATCAAACACACAATATCAAGCACTTTTCAACGAAATCCGATACAACTACAAAGATTTCAAAAATATTTTTTTAGACGGTTCCAAAACTAACAATACAGTTGGCACTGCCTTTACAACGGAGAGCAACAACTTCAGTTTAAAACTCCATTCCATATACAGCGTCTACAATGCAGAACTGTTTGAAATTCTACAAAGCCTCCTGTTTGCCCTTGATAACAAGGACTCCAAATTCTTAGTGTGCACGGATTCTTTAAGTTCCCTAGAGGCTATTTGAAAAATTGCAAAAGGTGAAGACCCACCACCCTGTGAGCAGTGTGGTGAGATTTTAACTGTTAAGCACATGTAAGTAGAATGTCCTCAACACATGGACGAGAGGAATGATTTTAAACTAAAACCTAATCTAAAAGAAATTTTATCTCATGAATCTGAGAACATAACCAATGTTTTTAAATACCTGAAATCAACACAGCTGTACAATAGGATTTAAAAATAACATGCCATTATATAAGAGAATACGGGCACTGATAACCTTAGTGTTGTGTGCCCTTAAACCCTAATAACTAACTAACTTCAGTGGGGGACAGTAAATCAAAGTGACCAAGCCAACCCTGTAGGCCCCAAAGCAACCGACCAGTGAGCGATAACCAACCAAAGATCGATATTCTTTAATAGGAAATATAGCAATTAGTGGTATGGACAGTGCGAACACCCGCGAATCAACGCCAGAATCAACAAGGCCGATTCAGAACAACTCTGAATTTATTATGTGCTTCGTTGCTAGGACGGCTCCAAAGTCACCGTTTACAAACTCCTAAGACAAGAACTGATGGACTTAAGTTCAAATCAGAAGTTAATTAACTTCTGACTTTGACGGGAATCGAACCGTGGACCTTCTGCATTGGAAGCAGGTATGCTAACCACAAGACCAACGAGTGTGTCAATGCATTTCTTAAAGAAGGTTTTGTTAATGGGCAATGACCATTTCCTAAAAGGAGATTTGTACTCTTTATCTCTAGTATTTCGACTATTTAGGTAGTCAAATATACTGAAATAAATAACCGCAACAATTTGTAGCTTGCTGGTGTGAGATAGATTTACTGCTGGACTATGACATACTTCAAATATTGATATATAACGATACACGCTAAGCTTGTTACGATAGATAAAAACTACTTACATCTGTTCGTGGACAGGTAATTGTTTTCCATGTCAAAACATAGCACTGGTAAGCAAAAGTGCCAAAGAAGCTGGTACAAAAACAAATTGATTGCCATTTAGTTGTAACGCCTGATCTTAAAGCAATCTTTAAACGTTAATTGAAAGAAAAGTGGTGCAAAGAATGTCATATCATGCAAAATAATAAGCTTCGTGAAATAAAAGACGATGTAACACCCTGGATCTCTTCAAGGCGCTCTTCTCGACGCGAAGAGGTTGTTCTGACTCGTCCACGTATTGGACACACACATCTCACTCAAGGATACCTTTTACGAGGTGAAGATCCCCCCCATGTGATCAGTGTGGTTAGATTTTAACTGTTAAGGCTATTGTACCGCCTCTGGCCGATAATTTGAAAGTCGAAGAAACATGTCTGAAAAGTTTGCTGAATGAAAGAAGGCCTTTAAAATAACAGAAAAAAAAATTGTGAATTTTTTTGGACGGGACATAACCTCACTTTTGGAAATTATATTGAGATTTTTGGACAAAAGTGTGAACTACAAGACTTGTTCAAAATTATATTTTGAGAATCGGTAGTTTTGTACCGTTTGACAAAAAAATTCGTACACCAACTGTTATTTTCAGAAAACTATTTTAGCTATAGTCAAGTTGTAGCTAAAGGTGTTAAGAAACTATGACCAGAAAACCGATTCTCAAAATTTAATTTTGAACTAGTCTTGTAGTTCACACTTTTGTCCAAAAATCTAAATATAATTTCCAAAAGTGAGGTTATGTCCCGCCCAAAAAAAATCACAATTTTTTTTCCTGTTATTTTAAAGGCCTTCTTTCATTCAGCAAACTTTTCAGACATGTTTCTTCGACTTTCAAATTATCGGCCAGAGGCGGTACAATAGCCTTAAGCACATTTTAGTAGAATGTCCTCAACACATGGACGAGAGGAATGATTTTAAACTAAAACCTCATTTAGTAAAAGTGCCAAAGGCCTTGACTCATAACATTGACATTGCTCCCAACATCAACAGTTGATGTAGGCATAGGGGTTTCTTTTTCGTGGTCATCCTCGATGTCAATATCTTTAATACAAGGCTCGTCCTCCACCAACCAATAGACTAAAACTTTTTTTGGCATGATGCTGTAATTAATTAAATAAATTACAATAATAAACTGAATTATTAGCATTTGGGCTAACTAAACATTGAAGAACTGAAGCCTACATCAAGCAAAAGACCCTTGAATCGTGGGTCAATGAACAAGGCAATAGTGTACAATTTATTTCCCTTTGACCTAGGGAAGCGGGCTTTTATCGCTTGGTCCAAAATGCCAGCAATGTGGTTATGTAAGCTGCCGGGAGTACTCTTCTTAATTCCGGTGGACAACGTTTCTCAAAGTATTGGTCGAGGAGAGCTAATTACGATTATTGTAAATGACGCGATGCCACTGAAGAGTTCTAGTGATGAAGAATACGAGATATTAACGACTCAAGAAGGATATTGTAAACGTCCAATCGTTGCGGAAGATTTAAAAATTGGTGAACAAGTAACGCAAGAAAATCGAGATGAACTGTTGAGTTTGTTGAACCGCTACCGCGATTGTTTCGCCCTGAACATGACGGAGCTAGGATGTACCAATCTTACAGAAATGGAAATCATAGAAGAAGAAGAAGGAAGTAGACCAGTTTAAAATAAACCATACAAAACCACAGCATCAGAGAGAGAAGAGATAAGTGAAATTGTAAATGAATGGAAAGAAAACGGTGTGATCACTGAAACTCAATCGACCTATGCGAAAAAAAGACCGGGAACATCGTTTAGTTGTCGACTACAGACGCCTGAATAAACAAACTGTGAAAACAAATTATGCGTTACCTAATATTGATGACATGCTTGAACAATTGTCTAACTGTAAAATGTTTGTTGTACTTGATCTAGCCCACGGGTACCTGCAAATTCCGATGAGTGACGCATCCAAATCGAAGACTGCTTTCATAACACCCGATACAACAGGGCAAATGGAAAGAATGATGTTTGGTATCCGGAATGCGCCCAGTGAGTTCCAACGAGTCATGAACTTAGCTTTGGGTAAGATGCGCAATACTGTTGCACTTTGCTACTTAGACGACTTGTTTATTCCCGCCAATTCGTGGACTGAATTGATCGCTAGACTTGAACTTGTACTTGAAGCCCTGAGGAAGGCCAAGCTAACGTGTAAGTTAAGTAAATGTGAATTTGGAAAAACTGAAGTCGAGTACTTAAGATTCGTAATTTCGCACAATCAACTTGAACAAGGTAAACGAAAAATTGTGGCAATTGAAGAATTTCCGCGACCAACAAATGTTTATGAAGTAAGACGTTGGTTGGGTCTAACGGGATATTTTAGAAGATTCGTACCAATGTATGATAAACGCGCTGAAGCCCTAACTCGATTGACTAAACAGACATGTCCATTCAGTTGGGAACAAGATCAAGAAATGCTTTTATTGACTTGTAGACTGCGCTTCTGACAAAACCTAGTTTAATGCTCTACAATCCGAAAGCTGAAACCGAAGTACATACAGACTCATCGGCTGATGGTCTTGGAGGAATGATACTGCAGAAAGGAAATGATGATAAATTTCATTTAGTTTTATTGCCTCTCTAAGAAAACTACTGAAGCAGAGCGCGTATTCCATTCTTCAAAATTAGAGTTGATGGCGATAGTGTGGACATTAGATAGATTACGCCAGTTTCTGATGGGAATAAGACTCACGATTGTAACAGACTGCCAGTCACTAGTCTACATGAACGCAAATAAAACACGTAATCCGCAAATTGCGCGATGGTATAATCTGATCCAGGATTATGATATAATTGAAATCAAGCATCGAGCAGGAACAAAAATGTGCCACGTAGATGCGTTGAGTCGAGTGCCAACCGGAGATGAAGGTGATACAATGGAGACGATCATCGAGTCAAGATTTGATGTCTACCTAACGATGAGCATCGAGGATCAAGTGCTGATGATGCAGCGAGCCGACAAGGATTTGCAGAGGTATGTTAATATTTTAACTAAACCTGATGATGAAAGAAGTAAACAAGAGAAATCACTAACTCAGAACATAGAACTAAGAGGAGGGTTGTTATTTTAAAGACTATGCATAAATAATGAGCCGCGATGGTTATTCGTCATACCGAAAACTATGCGTAAAAGTATATCAGTGAAGATGCATGACATGAGCGGACATTTTGGTGTAGACCGAACAGTGAATAAGATATGTGAACATTATTGGTTCCCTTCAATGAGACGGTATGTGAAACATCATGTATCGAATTGCTTTGAATGTTTGTTAAATAAAGTGCCAGCTGGTAAGCAGCAAGGTTTGCTAAATCCGATACCGCCAGGCAACCGACCCTTTCAAGTTATAAACATTGATCATTTAGGACCATTTGTGAGAAGTAAGAGAGGTAATCAAGATCTGTTAGTGGTAATCGATAATCTCACGAAGTATGTACATCTCTATCCAGTCCGTGATACCAGTGCAAGGTATGTAATCAAGTGCCTAGAGAACCTTATTTGTCAACGAGGTCTGCCGGATCGCATTATTTCTGATCGAGGTTCGTGTTATACCTCAAAAGTAATGCAGGAATTCTGTCAAGCTAACTAATATAAAACATAAGTTTAACTCAACCAAACATCCGCGCCCAAACGGACAGGTCGAACGGGTAAACAGAACTGTGTTACCTGTCATAAGCATGGCAATGGATGTAAAAATGACTTAAGTTGAACGAGATCTTAATAATTTGCCTAATAAAACTACTAACTATACTGCGTTTGAACTGTTACATGGTTATAAACCGAGGTACCAAGATGGAATCTTACGTCAATTAACGAATAATGCCAACAATACACCGTGGAGTAATCCTACTCAACTGAAGCAGCAAGCAAGATCAACAATATTGATAAAGCAAGATCAGATGAAGAGTCAGTTTGGCCGGAAACACTGCGTAGGTGACAAGTATGAAGTTGGAGAGATGGTGGTGATGCGTCGCGCACCTATCCACACCGGAGAGCCGACGACGACTCAAGCAAAGTTTCGTGGACCGCTAGTGATAACCGATGTGCTTCCCGCCGATACTTACCGCGTCAGTCTAGTGCAAGGAGTAGATAAAGGTCGTTTCTACGTGACTACAGCTCACGTATCTCAATTAAAATCGTGGGGATCGCAACCGCCAGTTGATGACGGTGATCCAGAATCAATTGATGACCATAGTGATAGTGAAGTGAATGATCAGTCAGATAGTAATTCCGTAGTAGTAAAATCAAGAGTGAAACGAGTGGGTAAGCGACCCAGTTATCTAAACGATTTTGTGATTTGAAGAACTGACTTTCTTATGAATATTCTATTGATTTTGGTGAATTGAAAAACTGTTTTCCTATGAATACCTATTGTGAAGGGTTCTGATGTGTAGGATGATTGAGGATTAAAGACGAGGCAACATTACAAAGCAAGGGGTGTTATTTGACTGCTCTGCCCTAGGCCTTGCCAGATGCACGGCCTCTCTCTACAACTCCAGGCGGAAGGACACCTTACAAGGCGGTGCCTTTATAATGTACACACAATGCACAGGCGGTGTACATATGACATCTGTCACATCTCCCATTTTCACCAGAACAACAGTAGTTTAATATTACCTAATTATTATTTCTTAAATGTTATTATTCATTAACAAAACAACAAAAGTTATACAAAACATAGTTATTATAATTATTAATTAACAAAACAACTGAATTAAATTAATGCTCAAACTTCTTGGCTTTCTGATCTCTCTACCAGCTCGTGTAACATAGCCTTTATTACTAGTAGTACTAGTAGTATTAGGGATTGTAGTATGGCTCTATTAGTGCTATCTTAGCAGAAG
>JAMZAV010004549.1:0-145623 GCA_024449915.1 Sweltsa coloradensis
CCTAAAATTGCCGAGATCATTTAAGCTAGGTCCCTTCGGCAGCATTTAAGCGTCCCGTCTCTAGATGGCATTTCATGAATAAAATATAAGACCATGTTTAATTGAGAGTTCTGTGAAATTCCCTATCAATCAAATTTTAAATATCAATCAAGTCCAGCAATGCAGCGTGAAACCTGACTCGATCGCTCATCCATCAATGACTTCATAGCAATTTCCCTAGAATATGTATTCACAGGAATGAAATGAAACAAAGCAGAATATAAATTTTAGGTACTTACCTTTCAAAGTAACGCCTACATCAGTCTCATAACGTCCATAATTTTTCTGGATTGACAGTGCAGCTTCTAATGCTTGATTGACTACGTCCGACATGGATTTATCTGCAGAACTTTTCCACCATGCCAAGAACGCATCGCCTGAAAACTTCAATATGTCACCGTATGACGTCATGATTTCCTGGACCATGGCTCCGATATAACCGTTGAGGATTTCTGTGAGGCGCGAGGGACCGCCCTTTCCTGTCTTGTTGTACTTTTCAGTAAGATCGGTGAAACCTGTAAGAAATAGAAACAAGCTTGAGTTTAGTTGCATGTAAATGTGAAGACTGTGCAAATTAGTAAAAATGCCTCTCCTGGTAGCCAAAATTATGAAATTTAAATTTTCAACTCATCATTATCTCTTGCACGTCCAACTCTGCGTTGGGTCGGCATTGAAGAAAGGCCTCTCAATCTTCTTCTTTCTTATCACCACTACAATCTTTCCACAACATTCCAGTCTCCTTCTTGCTGTTCCCAGTGCTCAAAATTAGGAATTTTAAAAACTATTAAAACAATTAAAAGTTAAAATACCAAAAACATTTTGGCAGCCATCTTCTAGAATATGGCGATTCTCTACTGATAATGTCGACCAAAGGAGCCACAGGTGCACTGGACAGGGTACAAAGTCAAGCCCTAAGAATAATCACAGGAAGTGTTAAGTCAACTCCAATTGTTGCCATGGAAGCTAAAAGAAGAAGAAGAAGAGATGCTACACCTCCGTCATCCAGCCCATCGTCACATATGCCTCTCCCGTGTGGTCGGGATGCGCCGCCTCGCACCTACGCAAAATTCAAGTTCTGCAGAACAAGGTTCTACGCCTCGTTGCGGGGGTCCCTCGAATATCGAGATAGCTGACGTGCACGCCGACCTCAGTGTCGCCAAGGTGGGCGAGCACCTCGCGTCGCTCATCACATCCTTCTTCGACGGCCTAGGCAACGCTGACAATCCGCTGCTACGCGCCCTCGCAGCAGCCGACGCCCGTTGCCCCGATCCTCCACGCCCCGCCGGGCCACCCACCGGCGCTCCACCTGCAAAGAAGGCGCCCCCCTTCCGGCACTGTCGAACCCGGGTTGCGCGGTCCCACTGCCCGGCCGGCCCGCCCCTCCGCAGGACCACTCGCATAATTAGCTCACGTTGGGGCACAAACTCCCTTCAAACTTCTCGCCAGCTTCTGCTTCCATGCTCTTCTCGCAAATAAACTGTTTCTCTAAACATTTTGCAAGTTGATTGATGCTGTAGTGTGATGTGTGTCCGTGTTGCGCCTTGCCTTGCCGGACACGTGTGCTCCTAGGTGCGTCGCGGGCATCGTCGGTACCGAGCCCTCCCGACTACAGCCCCGTCAGCTGCACCGGGTGCACTCCAGTTAGGTAAAGGGGAGTTTCCACCGATCTTGGGCATCACCGAATCAACAAAATAAAGCAAAATAAATAAACTGATGTTGTCAGAATAAACATCTCCTCCTGTCACTTATCAGCTGCTTACAATGAATGGTGATGTGCACGCAGCGAGGGCATCCCTGTACTGAGCGTAATGTCGGCTCATGTCAGTGTCGGTGACGTCACTCACTCGAGCTCGACACGGACAAAACTCAAGCGTTAATTGGATGAGCGAAGCGAAGACTTCAATTTCACTGATCCTCCAAAAAATTTAGCTGGGGTGTTTTTGTTTCGTCTGTTTGTTCGCTCTCTACCGGGCAAACGGAATATCCAATCTTGATGAAAATTGGAGGGGACCTTCGAAATCTCTGAACTTAGAGGTGTATTGTTTTTGGGTACAATCGAAGAAATATTTCTTATGAATATCGTACTTTTACGATTTTATTTTATTTTTAGTGCGATATTTTTGTGCCATTTGGGCCGATTCTGACCAAACAGGTGGGGCTACAACGTTCATATTTTACATGGGCATTAAGGTTATAGTGATGTATTGCTTTCTGAAAGAAAAAGTTGAAAAAAAAAGCCAGAATCCATAGAATAAAGGTTTTAATATGAGTTTTTTTATGTTTATAATAACAATTAGCAAGTAACAATAGAAACTTGACAACAATCACCTACAATGCATTCAAAAAGCACTTGCAATGGAAAAGTGGTGCTACACAAACTAAAAACTTACAAAAAAGCTTATCCATCAACGCGGCGGGACTTAAGCGTATTCCTAGTTATAATTATGAGACATCTCCTGTCACCGCTGCATGCTGACGTGTGACTGTGAGAGACTAACTGGCGAGGGCATAATTAAGCGGAATCTGAGACAAGCAGTCAAACGAGTACCCGACGACTCATTTCGTTAAGCCTAGGCCTACCTATACCTACCCAAGTTATTATTCAGTTCTTAGTTCACAGTCCTACTGGCTAGGCCTACATGTTTTCAGGCATGTATCGTAAACATTTAGTGTGCCACTGCCAAGGGTCAAATAGCCCCATGGTATTTTATTATTTATTATTGTTGCTTACCGGACACATCTCCAAGCATCAGGGCAACGTCGTACTTGCGTATATGAGTCTCGTCCAAGTCATAAATAATTTCATCCGGTACTAGGGAGGCCATTATCTTGGTGTGGTTTGCCGTCGAGAGAGACAAAATTTGGCTGTTAGTTTTCTCCCTCTTGTTAGTTAACAGGGTGAGGGATTCGTCGCTATGATTGGATGATGTTGAATGTAATCGCTCTGACTGGTGAATACCAACTCTTCTTTGAACTGCCTGCTTTTGTGTATCGGCAGTGATAGATGAATAGTGTGACCTATGGTCAGCTGGAACAATAGCATTGGCTATTAGATATACAAACAAATATATAGTAAAACATTGCACTAGGAGGATATCCTATTACAATTATCAAATAGGCATGTTTATAGGTCAATACCATGAAAAAAGCATAAACCAGCAAGGAAGAAGTGTACAAAGATGAAACAAAAAGCAATGTTTCAGAAACACAACCGGGGGAAAAAATCCAAATACTCTGAATAAGAAATTAGAAGAAAGATAACTTTTTTTGTAAAAATTACGTCTGAATCTACACTTTCACGGCTAAGCACTTTTTACGTTTCCTCCAGTTAACAAAACCCACATCTAGCAGCAATAGTTGGTTTCAGATAAGAACGCTACAGCCAAGGGATCGCAGCACTGTCACTTACAACTAACTAAGGCCTATGTAAATAAAAATCATTGGACTTCCCACGTAGCCCTAGGGCCTACACTCCACGAAGCAGTCTCATGGTTCAGTAATAAACGTATCTCAATGTGCCAGTGTTTGTATCTTACGTACTAATAAAACCCTTTAGTAAAACACAACATACAGTTATTAATATTTTTATTTAAAATGTTTCGTTCTCTAGTGTGAAAAATGCCTATTGGCTAGTTAGATTGGAGAAGGGTTGACAGGTTGGGAAAGCAAAGAAAACATAAATCCCAGCCTGAAGGGCTGGGGGCGACACAACTTTTCACCTGCTGATGACAACTGCAGCAAATTTAAAGTTGTTACCTTAATCCACGACGCGTTTCGTCCTTCTGGGACTCATCAGGCAGATGGTGGCCACTAAAAATCAGCTAACTACATGCAAACAAAACTCACAACACATAACCAAACCTGTGGTAGGGCCACGCAAGAAGCAAATTCTGCATGCATGTTGTCATCATCAGCAAGGTTACTTCAAACACCATTCATACTGAGCCACACCGTCAGCACAACCCCCTTACTGGTTGTGCTGCTTTTTTAATGAAAATAAAGTGATAAAGTGTTAAAAAGTTGGCCAACACCAACCGAAAAAGTAGGTACCCAGCTTTGTGTATCCAATCCCTTTGATACTGGTTTCAATGCTAGCACTTCATTCATTGTCATTGAATAATATTGTACACAAAGGTTAGGTCCACTTTGACAGATTTGTGAGGTTATGTAAATATAGGATGACAACAAACGTGAAGGACCACCTGTGGGGCCCAGAGATCGATGGTTGGACCGCATTAATAAACTAGACATAGCCCGATGAACCTACCTCCATTGTTTCGACTGTAATTAATTATTGATAATTAATAAAATACAGTAACCTAGCCTAGGCTAGGCCTTTGTAACTCGGAATTCGAATGCAAAAGCAACGCTTGACAGTTGACACACTCGCGACTCGCCGCCAAAAAAAAGATTCGACCTCGATTCGATAGGGAGTCGATCGCCAATCGATCAGTCGAGACTTACAATCGGTAATTATGAATTATTATGCGGGAGATATTTACGATTTACCAGAGAAAATGAGATCGACACGCAAAGTGTCAAGGGTGATCTCACATTTTTATTTCACTCATTCAATTTCATTCATTGATTAAATATTACAACTTGGCTAATCGAATATGATAATTTTGTGGGATGAATTCCAGCTGACATACAGAAAGACTGTACTGCATGGATTTAAATTCACAGATTTACCAGTGGTATTGAGACAAGGGATTGGACAAATTGACCTCTTGCCAGGAGACTTTAGTAGATAACTCGCCAGTGGCGACTGGCGAGCTGGCGAGTGGATTTTTCGATGGTTGCCTACAAAAACTTCAACGTTGATATTTTTGGCGAAACTCCATTTTCGGTTGAAAGTCCTTTTAATATATTTAAAAAAGAAACGTTATAAAGTTTTTTTTACGTCAAAAACAATTTTTTTTTTAGGGGGGGGCATGAGTTCCGGAAAGTAGTGGCGGAGAAGGAAAATTTGGGGGACTGTCAAGAGGGATTAGTTTGAAGGAGAGATTCTGCCACCGTGTGAAAACTCAAATTGCAAAAAACTAATGACTCAGTCATGTGTGAACTTTACATTTTTGATTACAGCACTAGGCCTACTGGATTTAGATTTTTTTTAGATTTTTGCAATTTGAGTTTTCATACGGTGGCAGAATCTCTCCTTCAAACTAATCCCTCTTGACAGTCCCTCAAACTAACTTTCTTTCTCCTCCACTACTTTCCGGAACTTCTTCGGTTAATGGCACCCCCTCCCCCCAAAATTTTTGACGTAAAAAAATGTAACGTTTCTATTTTAAATATAAAGGACTTTCAACCGAAATGGAGTTTCGACTAAAATAGCAACGTTAAAGGTTTTGTAGGTATAATAATAGTTTTACGAAGCATGAAAAAACAAGTTGATGTTTTTTGGGGCCCATGAACCGAAGAAGTTCCTACTTTCCCTTGCAAAACATTCCTTGCTTTGCTCCTGCTAGTCATCAAATTTTTGTTAGCACCTTCCCATTTGTATCCACTTTTATGTAGGCCTATACTTAGTAATACTTTACTTTACATAACTAAAAAGCAACTTACTCATGTTGATGTGATTGTGTCAAATTAAGATGGTTTTAGAACTCGCTTCGTTCAGAGATCTTCGATCGACACGTTTTATGTTTTTGTTGTCATTCTCAGAGAAGTGGGAAATAAGAAACCACGCAGGCTGTGGGTGTACGTTGCCAGCAAAGACCTTATTTTGTATTTTATTTTTATAAAGATATAAGGGATGATTATTCCATGAGCAAGGAATAATGGGATATGAGATGAATTTCAATAAAAAACATATTCGCACTTAAATTTTTATCTAAACAAAATTATGATATAGGTACTAATTTCCTATAGGCAATAAAATTGTTCAAAGACAATGTCTACTAAATCTCGGAGCGAACTTTCGGTTTCGGAAAAACTGCAAAAAAAAGTCCGATCAGGCAGGGGCGTATTCAGGGGGTTGCTCAGGGGAATTTGCCCCACGCCAAAATATTCAGCTTTAATAGTCTGCGTCATCTAGGTCCACGCAAAAAATAAATGCATTCAATTAATTTCTCTTTTTTTCCCGCTCTGCAATACATATTAAAATTTGTTCCAAAACACATACCACTTCAAAAGTATGTTATTTATTTATTTATTTATTTATTTATTTATTTATTTATTTATTTATTTAACGTTTATCCTATTCAGTTATAAAAACTGATTTACAAAGGAGGACAACTAAATAAATTTAATTACATAGATGCAGAAACAACAATAAACTACATTTAAATAAATAAAATAATAAAAAAATTGTATTTTAGAGTCTACCCACTCAGTTATATAACTGATAACTTTGCTACCCTATTAATTCGTTGACAATTAATCTTAAATATAATGAATTAATTGTGTGTCTCGTTGGTCTTGTGGTTAGAGTAGAGGTTCTACTTCCAATGTTTTGTATTGTTTTGTATTGTATTAGCAGCTGTGGATTACATGTGATGCCGAACTAGTACGTGTATCGTAACATAAGCATTGTCAGAATTGTTGGTGTATATACATGGCATAATTTACAATTACAAACTACTTTACTAATACAAGATAGATTATTTACTAATAATTACATCGTTATACATTTATTTATTTTATTTATTTGGACAACAAATAACAATACAAAGTACAGTTAAAGTTTATAACAGTTTTCACCGTGTAGTCCATTTTTGCTAAACATAGACTAGTTGTTACATAAGTATTAATATAATATAATATAGGTATTTTACAAAATAGTATAGGCCTATAGCCTATTATATGGTACCTCCTACTAATAATAAAATATAGCAATTATTAGGTAGTTCTGTCTGTCATAAAGTCTTTTATGCTGTAGTATGCCTTTTGTATTAGGAATACATATTATATACATCATACATCACTCGTCGAGTGAGAAGCCTATATACACATAGCCTACTGAACAGTAGTAGTCAATCACTTACATTATACAGACATTTTTCTATAAGGTAGCATCTCAGTTTTCTTTTGAACATGATCATGTTTGTTTCACTTTTTATTTCCTCAGGTAAATAATTGAATAGTATTTTTCCTGCATGGATTGGGGCTTTGTCAATGACTTTTAATTTAGTTGATGGTAAGTGAAGGTTGTTCTTGTTCAGAGTGTTGTACTGGTGGGTATCAAGAGTTCTTTACAAAGGTATGAAAGTGATGTTCACGCACAAAGACTATAGTGTAATATATATTGTATTTTGGAAGGGACGGTAAGGATCTCTAGCGATTTAAAATATTTTTTTACACGATTGAGTTGGTTTTAGGTTTAGTATATTTTACCGCATTGCCCTCTTTTGAAGCCTATTAGGTCAATGGTTCGATTTACCCTCTTTTTTTTTATTTTCTTTTTTATTCCCTCTTTACGCTTTCGTTTTTAGGCAGATGTTCTTAAACTTCTGAAGTGGACTCAAGCCCATTAGTTCCATTAGTTCCCTGTGACTTCGGTCGGAATCGTCCTAGCAACGATTTATGGTGGAAGACTGATCTTTGATGATTGCCTGAACCGCACCATTTTTGTTCTTGCATTCTCCATTTAATATGTATTGTAATGTAACACTATAATAAAGATTTGATTTGTTGTTATTTTATTTTAATCTTTAACTTTTTTGATTTTGAAAAGCATGTTGCGCACAAACATGCCAGGATAAACAGGGCAATTGTATTCGGTGACACATGGGGAGATCGAGGGTTTATGTTACAATTCCAAATTGCGAATGGTGGAAGGGGGGTGGGAGTGGGGTCAAACATGATACTCGCCCCCGCCCCCTTACATAATATACAATCGTAGCATCATGGCGTCACCACTTATCGAGTTTAGAATTGTGCAGTGAAAGAATATAAATGATCTTATTTAAACCCGCACTAACGAAGCACAAGCGATTAGCATACAAAATTTAATTATTAGAGATAGTGGGAGGGCCAACTTAATGGACCTCTTTAACTCTCAAATGTAGGTGGGTTTGATTATCAGGGGAAAAAACAGTTTTGCCTTTTGGCAGGGTGGGTTGTGACTTGTGGGGCAGTGTGTGTGGCAGTGGTTGACAAGACATTCTGTCATGATGGAGGTACCCAATCTCAAGTACATGAGATTTGTGGGCATGATTTTTGCTTTTCGGTAGAGCAGTCCACCATTGCACTGAACTGACAGTGACCGCCTACATTTAGGCGGCTCGGGCCCCTAAAAATTTTAAACCCGTCTCTCTCAAACAAAAAAAAAACCTCGTTTTGATTTCCCGCTTATCCCCTTGGTTCGATCGGAGGGGGGAAGTTGCCCCAAACCCCGGCCAACTGCGCAATTTCATTGTTCCTGTTTTCCGGGGGGTGCCCAAGCACCCCGTTGGGATTTTTTTTAAATCCCAAAAAGCTGCTTGTCAGGGCTCAACAAAATTGGGTTCATGATTTTCGGGAACTTTCTTTGGGTTAAAGAAGTTCATGCCCCCCTTAACAACACCATCTTGGTTCAAAGTTTGGAATTTAGATCTGTGAAATTTCCTTTTCCCTACCTGATTTTTGGTCATAATTCTTTAAAAAATAAACAATTCCGTGATAAAAAAAACTTTTCCAACTAAATAAAAATAAAATTTAACCCCTTTTTTATTCTTTAAAAAAAAAAGCCCGCCAAAAGCCCCAAATCCAAACCCTTAAATAAATTTTATTTTCCCCCCCCCTTTAACTACCCCTTTTTTTTTTTTTCCGGCAGACCGAAAAGCTCTATCCCTTTTTCATGGTAAATCTTTAAACCTTTTGGGAAAATCCGAGCCCACGACAGCTTATCTTTGTTATTACATACATCCAGACGGGGGTGGTGTCACGGGGACTGCGCCCTTTTTCCAGGCTGCGCAGCGAGAACCCCCTAAAAAGGATTTTAAACCAAAAACAAAGAAAATGGCGGATCCAGAAGCTGCATCATCCAGTGGCGAACAACCTGAAATATTACAAGAGAATGAGGAAAAATCTTATAAATTTTAGGGAAACCCTGAGAAAAAACGACAAAATTTTTTTCGAATTTACCGATGGTAAGGAGAAAAAACTGGAAAAAGGGGGGACTGGGGGGAAATTTTATGCTGCGCATTCTTTCTAGACCTACCAAAGACGGGCATTTTTTACCGGGTTTTTTTTATGCAATCAGCTTTTAGAAATTTTTCACCCAAAAACCAAAATTTAAATCTAGGGATTAATAATCTGTCTTCCCTTTTCACGTCCCAAAAATTTGGGCATTTAATGTGCGCTTGGTGTTTTCCCAAAACGTACTACAGATCCCAAGTTTAAGAGCCCGAGATTGCGTTTTCCCCCCAAATTTGCAAAAGAGAAATCGTAAAAGTCTGGGGTCTCGAAATTGGCCTAAAAAAAGGCTGTAAGCGATTTGCCCAAAATTCAGATTGCGGAAAAAAATTTTCCCGAATTTTTTTAAAAGGGACTGGGAAATTCTCTGTGAAAAAGGTTTGTTTTTCGTTTTAAAAAAAAAAAAGGTTAGGCCTGGGGTGGGCCTCCTAGGCTGGGGGGCCCTAGGAAAGGTTTTACCTAGGGCCTTTTCTAAATTAGGTCAGCAAAAAGAATTAGTTTGGAAATTAAATTTGATGAATTTGTCTTATTGGGGAGCCTTATTTTACGCCCCCGCCTAACAGCTGCAAACCAAAAGGCTAGGGCCCCCCAAAAAAAAAAACCCCAAAAAAAACGGGACAATTTTTTTTTTTTTTTTTTTTTTTTTTACGAAGGGGGCCCTTTACAAAGGCCTAATTTCCTTGTTTAATTTCCCCCTTTGGCTAGGCGGAACTTGTTTTTTTTTGGGGAGGCCAAAAAAAAAATATTTTTTTTCAAAAAAAAATACTCCAAAATGGGCCCTATTTACCCGGCATTTTGTCGTTGGGGTGCCCCAAATTATTAACACTATGTTTCTGTTAAAAAAACTATTTTGGGCCCCTACGTTGGTTGGGCCAAACTTTCCCCCGGGTACAGTGCGCCGCCTATTTTAGGGTATTTTTGATAAGAGCGCACCCAAAATCCTTTCCCACCCGCGTACCAAAAGTTTTTCGGGGAAATATGACAGGGGTTAAAAAGTTGGCCCACCCCAAAGACAGAAGTTTCAGGCTACCTACCCCACTTTAAAAAAAAAAACAAAGAAAAACTACAAAAACTTTAATGTGCTACTTTCAACCCCAAAAGGAAATTTCGTTTAGCAACTTTAAAAGGTTTTTAAGGGGTTTTTGTTTCAGAAAAAGCAAAAAAATGATGATTTTATTTTGGACCCCCCAACCCCCCCAAAAAAAAAAAGTTCCCGGTATCCTATATGCCTTCCTACCTGCCATGCATCCCTCAAAGGGCCCCCCCAATTTTTGGGGAAAAAACTTTGTGCTTTTTGTTAGTAGGCCCAAAGGGGGAAGTTTTTTTTGAAATTTTTATCTTTTTTTTGGCCTATTCCAAATTTTTTCTTTTCCAAAAACCCACCTTCACTTATTTGGTAAATTGTGCGTGCAGGGTTTTCCCCCGGGGAAAAAAGTTCATGGGGAGCTTTTTTCCTAAACATTACCGGGTAGGGCAAAAAAATTGTGGGGGTTTCCCGGGGGGTTGCCCCCGGAAAAAAAAAATTTTAGATCCTAGAAATTTGATTTTGGGGATTTTTTGAGGGTTTTTGAAGCCCCTTTTAAATTAAAAACTTCTTTCCCAGGTTTGGGTTTTGTGGGATAAACATTTCAAATTTGATTTAAATTATGTTAAGCCTATTTTTCCTTTGTAATGAGGCTATGTGAATTGTAGGGCCCTATTGCTACAATTTGGGACCCTAGGCCCTTATAAAAGGGGATGATGTTATTCTTTTTTAAGTTTTTTATCCCAAAATTTGTATTTACAATTTCTACAACTTTGGAAAAATTGTTGTAAACCCATTTGTTACTTCATTTTTTTTAGCCTACTTTTAAAAATTTGTCCTAAACAATCAATTTAAAATTTAAAAAATTTCTAAAATTGTTCAAATTGGGGTTTTTTTGGGGCTCGGTGCTGAATTCCCGATTTATAGCGATGATTGGCCATTTTGCCAACTTATGTTTTTCGTTTTAAAAGCAAATTCCCCGTCATTTTATACTACCCCCGAGGGTTTTGCCTCACGATTTCGTTTTCAATCTGCGTTTTAGGGGGCGAAAATTCCTACCCGGTTGCCCCGGGGGCAACTAAAACCCAGGGAAAGGGCAACTATAAATTTTTATTAGTTGCCCGTACGGGCAAAACCCAAAAAATTCGGTTTTTTTTTAACCCCGAATCGCGTAGTTTCACTAAGTAAAAAATACTTTTTTCGGGCGGCAAGAGCTCACTTTTTTCCGCACTTGCCACAGCTGCACCCCCACACCACTACAAACGCCTTTCGATCGGTTCGACCTTTCCCCTTTACCCTAATTCCCCTGCTTTCCCAGAAAAAGGGGATCCCCAGGCCGGGGACTTTTTTACCTTTTCCGTTTCGTAAATTCCCAACCCTTTTTGGGCACCTTTTTTAAAATATTGCGTAAAATTTTAAACCCTTTTTTTTAATGGAATACAACTTTTTTAAAATGTAGGCATGGAGTTCTTCAAAGTCTCTGACCTACGCCACTTTAAGCCCCTCACAATTAACGAGATGAGATAGGCCTAGGCCTAGCTAATGAACCTGTCAAAATTAAAATATGACCGAGAGTATGATAAAAAGCGGGTGCATAAAGTTAATGACTCGCGGCTGTTGTTAAAATGAAGAAAATTGTCGTACATATATTAAAATAAAGAACATTATTGTATCAACCTTGAATTGAGTCTGGGCAACTAAAATTTTGGGCCTGGGCAAGTAGATTTTTTAAAATTTGTCGAGCCCTGGCGTTACAGTTTAGAGATGGGACGTTTAAACGTTTAGTGAACGGTTAGAGTATAAATTCGCAACTCGTTTAGTAAAAAAAAAAAATCATTTTTTTTTTTTTTTTGCCGGGCGGCAGGGAATTATTGCCGGGCGGTCCGGGCCTGGGGAGAACACTGCAGTGTTGGGGAAGGAACTTTTAAAAAGAATGCGTTCACTTTTTTTGTGAACTTTTCAGTGAACTTACTCTTTTTTTAAATGAATGAACTTGAACTTTTAAAAGTTCATTCTGAGAACGAACTTTTCAGTTTTAGAAAGTTCATTTGTAAGTTCTTTCCGTGCGCCGAGCAGCTGTCGACTCGCCTCCGTTGACGCTTAAAAACAATAACAAATTGTTTTTTATCGTAGGCCTACGTTGACGCACGTTCAGCTGATTTTGACAAGATCACGCACGATTCACGAAGTTAAAACGATGTACGCTAACTAATTCGGAAAAAAAATCTTGGAAGCCTAAAATGCTTAGTATTTGCCTTAATTTTACAAGGTGGTCGACGAGAATGTAGTACAAATCATTAACACGATCAAAGATGTGTGGCTCGTTGGTCTTGTTGTTAGTGTATCTGCTTCCAATGCAGAAGGTCCAGGGTTCGAGTCCATCAGTTCTTGTCTTAGGAGTTTGTAAACGGTGACTTTGGAGCCGTCCTAGCAACGAAGCACATAATAAATTCAGAGTTGTTCTGAATCGGCTTTGTTGATTCTGGCGTTGATTCGCGGGTGCTCGCACTGTCCATACCACTGATTACTATATTTCCTATTAAAAATATCTATCTTTGGTTGGTTATCGCTCACTTGTTGATTGCGTCGGGGCCTACAGCAGGGTTCGCTTGGTCGCTTTGATTTACTGTCCCCCACTGAAAATCAGTTATGTAACTGAGTGGGTAGACTCTAAATACAATTTATTTATTTATTTATTTATTTATTTATTTATTGAAAGACAGCTCAACACTTTCGTCCGACTCAAACTCGCAAGTAAAATGGTAGGCTACTCGAACACCTCTCTTGTTTTTCCTCGTGTTTTGCTTCATTTTACGCCAGCCTTCAATAAAATAGTGATTTTTTTTTACAAAAGAACTTGATTCATTTTTTAGACGAACTTGAACTTTTCAAAATTTTAGGTTTTAAAAGAACTTGAACTTTTTAAAAGTTCATTATTTGAGCTGTGAACTGAACTTTTAAAATGTTCATTTGAAAAAAGAACTGACCCAACACTGAATATGTGCATGTCAGTGGCGGATCCAGGGAGGGATGGGGGAGCGGCGGAAGGGGTAATCGCTCCCCCTGATTCTTAAAAAGTTTCATTTTATTCTATAAATTATAACAATCCTGCAAAGTGATGATAACATAACATAATAAACTGTAGTGTATGGTAGGCCTAAATCTAATAAAACTTATTGAAATATAGCCTAGGCCTACCCTCTCTAAAGCTATTTAAACATGTTTTTGACAAAGTTTCATTTAAAAAAATCCCTGCGGGGCTGAGGTGGGGGGCTGTACCCTGGCGTTGTGTTACGCCAATTCGATCGCGGCCCCCTTACAGAGGTCCTGGATCCACCCCTGGTGTCCAGAACAGAGCAGCCATACGGATGCCGCAAAAAAGAAGAATGTGGGAAGAGTGAGGTGAAAAATAGCTGACTGATAGCCATTAGCCAGCATGGATTTAGGGAGGGACACTCAATGTGAAACCCAATTACTTGGACTGGTAAATAAGTTAGGATTAGGAAATATCTAGCAGAGGATATGGGGGCTATATTGAGACTATTCGGGTCATTCCATGTCAAATCAATACAGTCATTTCCCTTACCCCCACCGATTTTGACCAAAGTTGGAGATTCTACTCAAAAACACAAACCAAAAATATATTTTGAATTTTTTCGAAATATCTGTTACGGTTTTTGATTTACGGGCAACTCAAAAAAGGGCGTGTCGCCCACTTTCTTAAAATTTGTATCTTTGGTACCGTTTATCGTAAAGAGCTAATTCTTTTTTTAAATTAAAGGTCTTGGTTGGAATTCTTCAAAACCAATAGGCCTATTACATGTAATAATATAACATGTATGAGTAAGGTATAAGGGAAATAAGTTTTCAAATTTGGATTGCCCCCTTTTGTTTTTTTTAAAAAAAATTATTACTGAAAACATAAAATTGTTTTTATGTTTTTCAAAATACCTAAAAAGTTTCATTGTGGGATGACAATGGGATTAGAAGCTTTGATGAGGTCACACGTCTATCCTACTATTGGCTGGTGGCCTGGCGGAATTGGCGAAAAATTCAAAATAATGAAAATTAGAACATTTATCCAGGTAAAATAACATGATTGACACACATTAGTACTGTGACCCCATCAAAGCTTCTAATCCCATTGTCATCCCACAATGAAACTTTATAGGTATTTAGAAAACATAAAAACAATGTTATGTTTTCAATTAAAAAAAAAAAAAAAAAATCCGAAAGGGAAATCCAAATTTGAAAACTTATTTCCCTTATACCTTACTCATACATGTTATATTATTACATGGAATATTGGTTTTGAAGAATTCCAACCAAGACCTTTAATTTAAAAAAAAGAATTAGCTGTTTAAGATGAACGGTACCAAAGATACAAATTTTAAGAAAGTGGGCGACACGCCCTTTTTGAGTTTTTGAGTTGTTCGTAAATCAAAAACCGTAACAGATATTTCGAAAACATTCAAAATATATTTTTTGTTTGTGTTTTTGAGGAGAATCTCCAACTTTGGTCTCGAAGGGGGTAAGGTTTTTTTTAGTACTTAACTGTGTTGAATTGACGTGGAATGACCCATTCGCGGATGATTGTGGTATACAGTAGGGATGGGAAAAAGTGTTTAGTTTAACGTAGGCCTATAACAAGTATTTAGCGTAGGGATGTTTACGAGTAGGCCTACCCGTTACCCGCCCAGTGTGCCGTGGTGTGTTACAGTTAAAACCAGGGCCGGTTTTAGGATATTTTCTAGTGTCCGCGAGTAGTGAAAATGCCGCCCATATGGACTTTCGATGTGACTGGACTTGCGTGGGCTACAAGGGGTCTGGGGCGAAGCTTTAGCCGCCGGAGGCTTATCGCCAAAGGCGAAAAAAAAATTCACCATACTACAGTTATTTCGTCATGTTTTAACTGCACTCAAGACTCGTAAACGATGTTTTACAGCAATATCTGCTATTTAAAAATTAAAAAAAGGAACGTGAAGTGGCCCATTTTATTCAATTTCAGCCTAATTTTATATGTAATGACGAAGCATACAGTCAAAGATATTCGTTTTACCAAGGTGACTGTCAAATTGTATAAGTGTAGGGCCTATGTGCATTTACTACGGAAATTCTGGGACTAATATTCAACTCACTTTAGTTATTTTACCCCCCTGCCCCCTCCCGGTTCCTACGCCACTGGTAGGCGCGAATTCACCGCTGCAACTTGATTACACTCACGAGTCACGAGGCTACAGGCATAGTATAGCGTAAAAAACTACAATCAGGAGTGTGATGAAAGATAAATTGTCTCAAAGGTGCCGAGCGGGTTACTTGTCATTTACAAAAAAAAAAAAAAACTACTTCGTAGTTCGTTGACACATATTTTAATTTATTGTAGAATCAGTAAAGTTTACGCGAACGGTCAGAACTCAGAATATGTAGGAGACAAATTTTATGATTTTCATATTTCGTATAGTTTTTTTTTTAAAATTTGCTTTTTTGAAAAATTCCGTAAAAAAACGCCGCGGGGGCCAAGGCGCCCCCTAAAAAATTGTGCCACCGTCCCCCACCGCAAAAGTCGGGGGAAGCCAAAACCCCGGCCCGGTTTTAAAAATTTTTAAAATACCGGGTTCCCAGTCATCCCCAGTTCCTTTCCTTTGTAAAAGATAAAATAATTACTTTTTTTTAAAACCCCCGTTGGCCCCAAAGTGGGGAATTTTGGTTTCCAGACCCTGGCTTGCTAACTTTAAAAAGGCGGGGAAAAAAAGGAAAAGCCCAAAATCTCGAAAAACATCAGCTGGGAAAAATTGGGGTTTAAATTTTACTAGGGGTACCCCAAAAACTAAGGGGCGAGGTCTGGCGGGTCGCCCCGGGGGAAACCCACCCCCTTGCTAAACCCCCCTGATGATGACGATGTGAAAAAAACACAGAAAAAACCACAACGGGAAAAACCCCCTTCCCCTTGCGGGCCTTCAAACCGGGGGGTTTTCTAAATCAAATGGGCTTTGCCCCCCAAATATCCCCTGAGGCTAGAGTGGCCTTTTATGACCAGATGGTTAAACGGGCCCTTGACCCCAAATAAACAAATAAAATTTTGTTCAAGGCTGTTACTAACATTTCACTCCTTTGGGCGGGCTGTAGAAAAAGGGGTGTGGTTGCCTGTGTTTCCCTTGGGTCTAATATCCCCCAAAAGGTTGGTATATACCCCCGGCCATCTGTAGCCCCGATTTACGTTTTTTGGTTAAAACTTGGGTATGTGAGTGGGAAACCGGGGCCAAAGGGTTAAACATGCCCTTGACCAAAAAAACCCAAATACATTTTTTTTCAAGGCGGGTTTATAACATTTCACTCCTTTGCGGCGCTTTTAAAAACAATAAGTCGTTTTTTTTTGCTCTGCTTTTGTCTCTTTAAATATCGCACAGTTGGTATATACCTCGGCCATCTGTAGCACCGAGTCTGTTATTGTGTTCAACTTGGGTGTTGTGAGTGGGAAACCCGGGCCGATTAAAAAACCCTTTATGACATCTTTTAGTTTAATAGGACCTTACTGTTTTTTAAAATTTAAAAATTTCCCAAAGCCCTAAAAAATGCAGATTTAATGTATTTTTTTGTTTTGGTTTGGTTTGGATTGTTTGATCTAAAGCTAAATTTCTAATTCTGTAAATAACTTGGGCTATTGAAAGGTTCTAAGGCTACATGTCTGCCTCTCAGCTCACCAATTCTTGCAGCTAGGGATGTGGGTCAGAAAATTTTGTCTGGAAAAATTTCAATCTTCCTAAATATTAATTAACGTAGGCCCCTAGTCATATTTTTGTAATTATTACCCCCCCAAATACAAAAATTTGTAAAAAAAAAAAATGGCAACCAAGCTCTCCTTCAAAAGTCTTCGGCTGTGAATGCTGTGAGATATAGAAGTTCGGGCCAGGCTTTTTCTTTTCTTTCCCCCAATTTTCGCTTTGAAAAAAAGGGAAAAAGATTTTTCCCCTGTTGACGAGCCCCAACCCAAAAACCAATTTTTCGTGGAAAAAAAAAAGAAATTTTTTTAACTCAAAATAAAAAAAAAAAAATTACTTGGGGCCTTTGGGAATTTGGTCATTACGAGAACCCCAAAAAAAAAACCCCCAAGGCCAAATTTTTTTTTAAAAATTTGGTATTACGAGAAGTTAAAAAAACTTAAAAACCCAAGGCCAAGTAATTTTTTTAGGGATTTTGATTTTAAAAATTTTTTTTATTTTTTTACCACGAAAAGGGTTTGGGCTGAAAAACTAGGCAAAAATGATCTTACTTTTTTTTAAAAATTTTGCAAAAACCCATGGAGTTAAAAATTTATTTACTGGAAAAACTCAAAAGGGAAAAAAGAAAAAAGATTGGTAAAATTTAAAATTCCCCCACAGCCGAAGATTTTTGAAGGGGGAAGTTTTGGCTCCCTTTTTTTTTTTTTACAAATTTTTGTTTTTTTGGGGGGGGTTTATCACATCTTTTTTTTTGTTTTTGTTTCAACAAATGCGTAAATTTTTAACTTTAAAACGTTTAATTAAAAAGGGAAAAAGTGGGGAAAATTCAAATTTGAAATTTTTCCATCAAAATTGCTGGGGTTTGAAAGGCCTAGACGGATTTTAAATTCATTTCCTAAATTTCCCTTTACGTAACTAGATATCAAAAATTTCGGGTGAAGCAAAAAAACAAAAATTTGGGGTGATAAATAAAGGGAAGCATTTGGAAAACAGTCCCTTCAAAAAAGATTTTCTTGAAAAAAAAATTTTTGTTTTTGGTTTACAATCTGGGTTTGGCCCAAATAAAAGGTTTTTTTTAAAAATTTGCTAGGGTTAAGTCGTCTTGTTAAAAAATTGCATGAATATTTGGGCCCTAGGTAAATAAAAATTTATAAGGGTTTTTGTGATTCAATTTTTAAAAAAAAAAAATTTTCAAAAATTTTTTTAAAAAATGATAAAAGTAGGGAAAAAAAAATTTTTCAAAACCCTTGAAAAGGGAAAATAGGGCCCAGTTTTGTTTTTTGTGTTTTCAGTGATTTAGTGGACTAGAAATTGAAAAAAAAGGTTGGAGCTACACTAAATTTTTTGCCCCCTTGAAAAAAATTTGTCATGAAAAAATTGTTAGGAAAAAAATTTCCAAGATGATTGAAATTTAATTAACACACCTTTCAAAATTTTGACTTATGAAAAAAAAATTTATAAAAATTTTGGGTAATTGCATCCCCTTTACCACAAAAGTTGCCAAAAAAAAGGGTTTAAATTTTTTCCTAAAGACAATATTTTGGGATGGGGGAAGGGGAAAGGGAATTTCAATTCCCCGGGCCCCCCCAAAAAAATTTTTAGTTTGGGTGTTTTTTTTTGTTTTTTTTTTGTTTTTTTTCCTGTCTGTTTGTTTGCTCTCAAAACCGGGGGAAAAAGGGGCTTTATGCGACTTGATGAAAATTTGAGGGGGACCATCGAAATCTTGAACTTAGATTTGTTTACATTTTTGGGTAGGGATCGAAGAAATTTTCTCATAAATTTACGTATTTTAGGGATTTTTTTTTATTTTTAGTGCGATTTTTTCCCTAAATTTTGGGGGGCCTTTTCCCTGCCCCAAGGGGGGTTTGGGGGTTTAAAAACGTTAATTTTTAAACCATGGACTTTAAAGGGTTTAAATGGTGATGTATTGTTTCTGAAAAAAAAAAGTTAAAAATTTAAAAAAATCCATAGAAAAAAGGTTTTTAATTAAATTTTTTTTTTGGGGGGGTTTTAAACAATAACAAAAAAAAAAAGAAAAATTTAGAAACTAAAAAACAATCCCTACAATGTTTCACATAAGCACTTCCCAAAGGAAAAGTGGTCCACGCAAACAAAAAAACTTAAAAAAAAAGTCCCCTTCCCAAACCTGGGGGGACTTAAGCTTTTTCCCTGGGTTTATAAAAGATGATTCCCCGTGTTTTGGGCCCCTACCTGGGGGCCCTACTAATGTACTTTATTAATTCTCAAAAAAATTCCAAAATACGTAGGTGTGCGGTAGGTAGGCCTACTTCTCAAATATCTATTTTTTTTAATTGAGTAGGCCTAGAGACTTAAAATAGATACGTTAGGCCTACTTCAAATAAATCCCCAATTTCAAAATTTTCAAAATTCTCTAATTTTCAAAGCGTGGTAAGCCTAGTTTACGAATTTTACGACTTCAGTTAATTTTGCCCGGGGGAAATCTAATACGCCAAAAAGCAACGGGCCGGGGGACCTTTTAAAGAGGGTTTCCAAAAACAGAAAAAGGGGTTTTAAAGTAGTTCTTTCCCCCTTTTACTAAAGGGATCAACACAAATATAATAGGCCTACAATATTAAACCTTAACTTTTTATTACTTTCCCCGAATGGTCCCCTTAGAATAGGGGTGGGCCCCCTTTATACTAATTGCTGTCCCCTTTTTACAAAAAAAACTTTTTGAAGTTCAAAAACAGAAAGATCTTTTTATCCGACTCCTTTTACCCGGATGTTCCTTTTTAACCCCAAGCCCCCAAAAAAAAAAAAAAAAAAATTAAAAATTTTAAAAAAGAAAAATAAAACATAAAAAAATTACGGGACGCGCGCCGTTTTTTTGAAAATGTACTCGCATACTTTTGTAGGCTTTTCCTTACGAGTGAGTGCAAAGAAAAATTTTAGACCCGGGCAATTTATATACTCGATTTTCGGGGGCAGTTTTCTTTCAGGTACTGAGCGTATGGGATTTTCATGGGGGGGTTTTGCGTTTGGGCGCATCGCCGGTTAAGGGGTCAGTGCCACCCACTGAGCATATAGAGGTAAAGTGGGGCCCGCGCCCCTTTCGCCTTTGGCGCATAGATCCACCCATTTAAAAACACAGCGTTCAAAGATGGTCTTTTGGGGAAAACTAGATGCAATCATGTTTCAAACCGTTTTCACAAAAATTGAAATTTCCGACGCATTGAATTTTATTCCTGGGCTTATCTTATTTCTTTCCCGGGATTATCTTGCGTCGTGAGCTTCAGCGGGGGGGCCATAGTGGGTGAAGGTTTTCCCACATGAGAAAGGGGCCCAGGCCTGGGCCCTTTAGTTTGCATTGTGGGCCCAGGCCTACTGCTTTCGATTTTGGGGGTGGGCCCTTTTAGCCCATACTTTTTTATTAGGGACTTTGGGGGCCCTTTAATTTGTGTACGTGTGTGGGTGACCCTTAAATTAAAAAGCTTTTAAAAATATTTAGAAACCCCCTGTATGAAGTGTATGGGTGTTTTTATTTTCCTTTATCCTTTACATGTTTCTTTATATTTTTTACCAATTTTTTCAGGCTAGGGCCACGAGAGAAAAAAAAAAAATGAAACGCCCCCCACCCGAGTTTTTCGCAAATCCGAGGTCCCCCCGGTCTCATCCAACTCGGATTAAGAGAGATTTTAGGGTATTTCATACTGGTATTTAAACCATTATACCCCAAGTTTTTTTAAAAATGTTAAAAACCTTATTTCAGGATAAAAAAACTGAAGTATGCTCAAATTTTGGGTTTCCCCGGGGCGGGGGCCCAGTCCACAAAAGACTCTGAGCATGAGAAATTTGTACCCCCCCCCATCGGATGGAGCTGGGGCCCATGGGGGGCATTGCGGTCTTTGGGAACCCAAGGTGAAGGGGGAAAAGGGGGATCACGTTTGTGTTTTAAACTTACTTTCATACAAAGAAGTTTAAAGTTCAAGGTATGTACTAGCCTTATTCCCCAAATGGTCGAGCCAAGTTTACACAACTTTGGGTTTAAAAAATGCAAAAAATTGCAAAAAATTACTTTTTTTTTCCCTTTTTCTACAAAAGGCCCCTTAAAAATTTGGGGCTTAACCCTTATTTTAATTCAAAACATGGATATTTGGATCTAGTTTAAAAATTGACGTACCGTAGGCCTATTGGTGGGTATTGGTGTTGTGGGCAGTTCTTCCTCGCTTGTTCGCTTAACAAATAGAATTGCCTATGTATGCATGGGTACGTTCAAATTGTACTAACTAGTCATTATTGTTTTTAAGATCTGCAGATGAAGCCGTACCGTACGGATGAATTTGTGCACAAAAGGGTTCAAACGGGGGAAGAGCCGTTTCACTGCTTTCAAAAAACCGGGGGGGTTGTGAAAGCCGCATCAACAAACGTAAAACTTTGCCCCGGACTAAAAAGCTCGAACGCGAAAATGACATCCCAAGGTTGAATACAATTTAACAAGGTTTGGGAAAATCGTTTGCTTTCTTGTAGTTCTTAGTCTCTTACCATGTATTTACTCTTTAGATACCGGAAAAATAAAAAACCTACCCCCATCTTTAATTCCATCCCCTTTTTCCCTCCCCGACGGACCCCGGACCCCAAACTCTGAAACGCGACATGACATCCCGGGGGAAAAATACAAATTTATTTAAGGGCCTTCGTATTTTTTTGCTTTCTTGTATTTCTTAGTCTCCTTCCCATGAAAATTTACTTTTAAGGGAATTTCCAGTAAAACCCTTTACATAATTTTACCCTTTGCCATTTTTTCTTTTGGGGTTCGGGGTCACATGGGTTTTCCAAAAAAAATTTCTACTTTTTTTTAACCTCCCATAGTTGTGCCCCTTTCCCCCATTTTTCCCAGCTTCTTTTATGTTTGGGAGGTACCCCTTCACCCTTTAAAGGGGCTTTCCCTTCTTCCTTCCATTCCATAAGAACCCAACACTTTTCTGGAAATTTTCAAAAATGTCCATCCCAAACCTCAACCGTTTCCCCCAACCTTTCCTTTTTATTAATTTACTGGGGGGGAAAAACCCAGCATAGCTCAAAGGTCTTGTTTTTTAAAAAACCCCTTTCTCTTGTTTCCTAAAGGGGGCTCCCTCGGGGAATCTCATACCCACCCCTACATACTAGCTTTTGTTGACTTTGGCTTTCATTAGGGATTTTTTTAAAGGGGAAATTTCCTGGGACCGGTTTAAACCCGCACCAACTTATTTAAAATCCCTCCCCAAGGTTCAAACAAATATAAAAGGGGTCTAACAGCTTTTTTTACGCTATCCCCGTACTATTTTCCCGGGTTTTGTCCCCTTTTATATTTTCTCCAGCTCATTTTGAAAACCCAAGACCACCTTTTTCCTTTGAATCCCCCAATACCTGATCCGGGAAAAGGGCCCGTTCGGGGGGACATAAAGGGGTCACCCCGGCCAAAAAACCAAAATTTTGGGTTTTAAACAGATAAAAAGGAAAAACGAGAGCCCGAAAGTTCTACTTGCGTTGCCGGACAGGGCCCGGGGGTTTTTTAACAGACTTCTCGCCGCCAAGGCCATCAACTTCAGGCAAGTGCACTTTGTAGAGCTTCCGCCTAGAGCGAGCAGAGGGGGGAGTTGATGTTTAATTGCTTGAACGGCTAATTTAAAGGGTTTGACTAACTAGTTTTGTATGTGGCATCCGCATACGTAAAACTTTAAAAAAGCTATGCATTGGAAAACTTTAAACAGATTTTATAAAATATAATTTTCAATTTATTACACACTCTTAATGGTTTAATGTAAAAGTCCGAGAGAAGAAAAAGAATTTTTAAAAAAATGGAAATTTTTTAAAAAACATCTTTATTAGCCAAAAGCTTTTTAAAATTTCTTTTTTCTTTAAATTGTGAAACACCCCCCTCCCATAGGTGAAAATTTGAATTTTTTATGAAAAAAAAAAAAAATTAAAAAAGCTTTTTAAAATTATTAATTAATCCAAACTTTTTTTATAAAAAAACCCTGTGTTTAAATTGGGGCGGGCCCTTTTTTAAGCAGTTGCGGGGTTTTTTCTTTTATTTAAAGGGATAAAAGTGTTTTTTTGGGGGTATACGTATTTTAAATATTTTTTAAACTTTAAAAAAACAAAACATATTGTAACATTTATGTTTAGGGCTTCTTCTCGATTTTGAACCCAAATTTAACCCAAATTTTTAAAATTTTTAAACCCCTTGCGTTTTTTCTTTTTTTACCCCATCACACTAGCATTTCATTTTGGAAAAAGGGACAAAACCCTGTTAAAATTTGTATTTAGGTTTTTCCCCAAAAAAAATAGAAAAATAACTTTTTCATGAAAGGGTTGTTTTGGACAAATTTCCAAATTTAAATTTTTAAAAAACCTCTTCATTGGGGTTGTTTAAAATTCAAAATATTCTTTGCAAAAGGAAAAATAGGAGTCCTTTTCATCAGAAAAAAGGGAAAAAATTTCCCATAAAAAATTTTAAAATAAAATAAATTAAAGCCCTTGGAACATCTTTGCCCAGCTTCTTTTATTTCATTCCCCTACGTTGATTAGAAAATGTTTATAAATTCCCCGAACTTTTAAAAAACTTTTTTTTATCTAGGGTAAAAATTTTATTATCAAGTTTTTTTTAGTTTTGCATGATGGGACTAAAGCTTAAAGTGACTTTTTTGTGGTTTACTATTTTCCCAATTGTCTAATGTTTTTTGGGACCCTTAAAAATTAGTGTTAAAAAATTTAAAAGGTAGGCCAAATCACCCATAGGAAACCATTTCCCGTTTTTTTATCAAGAGAGGGGGTTTTGGGCCATAAAGAAAGGGCCCGAAACCCCCATTTTTGAACTTGATATTTAAAATATACCCGGGGGACTATATTTGCAAAATACAGAGAAAATTTACAATTTTTCATGGGGCCTACTAGTACAAAAAAAGTAAAAGGTCTTTCCATCCCATTTCAGATTCCCTTTTGTAAGAAATTTGAAAAATGAAAAGAGTTCTTGCATTTAAAAATTTTTTGGAAAGGGCCCAAAAATTTTTATGATAAAATGCTAGGTATAGGCTATGTTCAATGTTGTCATCTTTGAAATTTAGTATACTGAATGTAGCAGCAGAAAAGTAATTACGGGTGGAGGGTGCTTAAAAATTAAAAAAATAAAACCCCGAACAATCTGAAACCCAAAAAATCTCGGGAAATAAAAATTGTCCCCTACACCAAAAAGTTTTTGCCCCGTTTAGCTAATGCCATTGTCTCTTTCAGACTCATTATGTTTCTGATGTCAAAATAGAGTGGAATCTACAACGGAAGAAGGAAGACAACGTAAGTGCAGCTAGGAGAGAAGAATCTGAAGACCTTTAGATTGCAATACTAAATCCTTGCTTCAATGTTACATGGTAGATGTTAAAAAAAAAGTACCCCACACCCCTTTAGAATTTTAAAGTTACGTTTAAACCCAGGTTAAATTTCCCTTTTAAAAAAAAAACTGTTGAACTGTTTTGTACTTTTGGGGGTTTTCCACTTTGAACCCAAAGCTAAAAGTAGGGGGATCCCCGATCATTTTTAAAAAAAATTTTTTTGTAGGAAAAGGGACGTGGTCAAAAATTTAAAAACCATTAAAAAAAGTTTTTTTATTTTAAAGCTTTTAAAAGGGGAAATTTTTTTTAGGATTTTTTAGGTTTTTTAAGGGGGTATTTCACTATGGGATAATATTTAAGGGTTTTTAAATTTTCCTGATGTATTTTTAAATACAGGGCTAGGGGGAAAAAAGGGGGTGCAGTTATAGCTTAGGGGTTTGACTTTTGCTTAGCATTCACATTAAAGTAAATTTATTAAAAAAATACCGAAATTTAATTTAAATTTTGTAAAAATATTTCAATTTTTTTTCCAAAAAAAAAAATTAAATGCAATGCGCAATTAAGTATTTCAATACAACATATTATGTTTCATGTATAACATTACAAAATGTAGTATCCTGAGGCTCAACAAAGGTCTTCTTGCAATATCCTTTTTCATGGAATTTGTAGCTTATTGGGCGTTTAATGGCCCCAATAAATTTAAAAGGGGGAATTTTTAATTTTGTTTTTCGGGGTTTATGTTATTTAGGGGATCCCCCAAAAGGGGCTATTAAAAAACGGTTTTATCACCCAGGCAAAAAAAGTAAAACCCCCCTTTAAAATTTGGGTTGGGGGGAGACTAGGCCTAAACCCATTTACGATTTTTCAAAAAATCACAAAATTTCCTTTTCATGTCACCTTTTTTTAAACGAAAAGAGAGAAGGGATCCAGAAAACGACGAGGACTGCAATTCAACAATCAAACACAGTCTACCCTTTGTAATTGTGGGTTTTTTTGGGGAAAATATAATTATTTAAACTCCAATGGGGAAAAAACTTTTTCATAATGTCTGTTAAAAACTCTGTTAAAAACAAACTGATTGTTAAATTGGACGCAATGTTACATGTGTTTAGCTTTACGGAATTCTAATAACAATTAATGTTGTAGTATCGTATTGAAGACAACAATACGAGCACAGCTTTCAGCTCTTTTAGTGAAAAGTGTCAAGGGTCCTGACCGGGTTTTCTTCCCCACCCCCTGGCATATGGGTTTACATTGTATCGAACGGGTTTTTATAAAAAATATAATGGTAAGGGTGCATAAGTAAACCGTTTGCATAGATAGAAAAAAAAATGGCCAGTATTAATCAAGAAATAAACCCAACTATTTGGGGAGGGACCCAAAAAAATTGTTTTCGGGTTAAAAAATTTGGAACTTTTTTAGAGGTTTTGGGTTTGAGTTTGAAATTCAAAAAATTTAGTTTTGGTTATTTTAAAAATTTAAAAAAATTTTAAACCCCAAAAATTTAATTTAAAAATTTCTTCAATTTTTTAGTATCTAGCAAAATTATTCAGTTAAAATCAATTTAAAACAACCCCAAATGGATTTGCATAAAGGGTTAAAATGGCATTTTAGTTTATTAAATTAAATTTTTTTAAGGAGGGAAATAGTAAACCCGTTCTCCATTCACACCAGGCCCCTTGGGTTTTCCCCTTTTCAAAAACTGAGAAAAGGGTTTTTTTAATTACTGAATTTTGAATTGGGCTTACATAAAATTTAAATTTATAAGGTTTTTTTGGGTTTGAAGTTCGAAGTTTGGAATTTTTTTTTTTTAAATTAAAAGTCCCATCTTTTTTCAGGGGGTATAACAATTGATTTACAAAAGACGGTTCAAAACTCTGAAATAAAGATTCGACCAAATTTTAAAAATCAATGCCAATGATCAAAACAATGATCCTTGAAACATCCAAATTTAAGCAAAAGGGTTTACCCCGAAAAAAAGCGTTTTTTAGGGCTCTGCTTGGCTTAAGGGAAATCTTTTTGGAAGTTGAGGAAAATTCAAAATTTTTTGAATCTTGAACTCAAAAATTTTAAAATTTTTAACTCTAGTGAAAATTAAAAAAAAAATTTTGGGTTTGGGGGTTTGGAAAATTTTGAAAAGTTTTCCCATCCCTATGTACACCTGGGCCAAAAAGTAAATCAAGGGCTGGGGTGGGTATTGGGAGATACAACATGGGTCCTTGTTTAACTTGGAAAGCAAAGGTGTTTCGGGGTTTTTCTTGGTGAGTTAAAAAATAAAAAAAATGCAGCGATAGGGGGAGCTATTTAATTTTAATGCCACCCCCGCCTTTTTAAGGGAAACCCAAATTCAAAGGGCAACTATCTTTGCC
This sequence comes from Sweltsa coloradensis, assembly GCA_024449915.1. Lineage (NCBI taxonomy): Eukaryota > Metazoa > Arthropoda > Insecta > Plecoptera > Chloroperlidae > Sweltsa > Sweltsa coloradensis. The sequence continues at coordinate 26,600 of JAMZAV010004549.1, forward strand.
TAGGGTAGTTTTTAAAAAAGTTTTTTAAAATTGTAAAAAGTAGGGGGTGAAATTTGATTAGATTTGATAAAATATTTTTCATGAAACCTATTACATTTTAGACAAATGACAAAATTTTTAATTTTTTATAAAATATTACATACTTTTTATTAAATTTTAAAAAGTTTTTATAAAATATTTTTTTGAAAGCAAAAATAATTAAAAAACTTTTAAGAGAGGGTTTAGCTTTTCTGTTGAGTTTAAGGCAGTTATTTCCTTGTTTGCAAAAAAAAATTCGTTGTTTACCAATTGACCCCAAAGGTGAAGAATAGACCACCCAAAAAATTAAAAAATTTTTTTTTTTTTTGTTCTAGTAAGACAATTTACTAGAACGGGGCCCCGTGCATTGCAAAACAACATTATCAATTAACCCTAGTGGGTTTTAAATTAAAAGGGTATAGAATCAATGTCCCTTTTTGCCCCAAAAATTTCCGATCAATCTGCGTTTTTTTCAGCACCAAAACAAAATTTTGTTAACATTATTGTATCGGTACATACAGTTGTTACAAATGAAAGAATAATGTACAGTTATTTGTAAGAAAAAATTACAAGGTAATACGCATCGTAGTAGGCTAAATTAAATTGAGCTTCGAACGAGGTCTCTTTTGATTCAATTCAAATTGTTTGTGCTATTCATCATACCCTTTGCTCAAATGGATTTGCACAACATATACATAATTATTTCTCACATAAAAATTTTACAACAAGCTATTTTTGGGCCCCTATACGTCTGCTCGATTCTTTATGCGCTATCTATTATCTATTTATTTCCCCCCCTTCCCCGCCTTTGGAGGGTCGCTTGGGGTTTTTCCCAAACCCAAAAATTTTTATTTCTTTCTTCCCCTCCCAAGATTTATTCTTCCAAACTTTTTTTAATTTTTTTCCGTATGGTGGTTTCCCTTCCCTCTCTTCCTTGGGCCTTTCCCCCTCTTCTTCTTCCTTTTTTATACAGGGTATATAATAAAATTTTAAGTCAAAAAAAATTGGGTAGTTTTTCCTCCCCAAACCCCTTTCCATCATTATAATTTTTTTCAGGAAATTTTTTGGCAGTTGGATGGGGCTTGGGCCCAAATTAATTATGTAAAAATTTAAAATTTAAAATTTTTAAAAAAGGGGTTTTAAACAAAAATCCAGGCAAAAATTTACAAAAAATCCACAACACTCCCAGACCTTTGGGCCACCAAAAAATTTAAAAAATTTGCAAAGTAAGGGTGTTTGAAAAGGATTTTTCTGTCTTTCAAAACATCCCTTTTCCCCTAAATACCAAAAAAATAAATTTCCCTTTTTGGATACTTTCCATAAAAACAAAACGGTTTCTAAAACAAAAAAAATTAGAAAAATGTATCTGGAAATTTTGGGGTTTTTTGCATAAACCCCTATTTCTTGATAGAGAGCCATCCATCCCTTTCAAACAAATGCAATTTGGGTGAAAACAAAGTGGTTAAAAAGTGTTGAGGAACAATCTCTTGCATTCCACATTTAAGCCTGGTTTTCCCGAACTCGTCAGCAGTTTAACTCAAACAAAGTTCATTACAATTCTTTATAAGAGTTCATCTATTGTATTTGCAGTCTTATTATCCGTGTATCTTCATTGGGTACAGAATTTTAAAAGCTGAAATATCCCGGGGCTGGAATGTTGTTTTAAAATGTAATCATCAACAATGGTACTAGCTAGCACTTGTACTCGAGGCTCAAATGATATTTTGTTTATTCCACAATAAATGCTGCAAGACTTCCAGATTGAATACAATTCCCCCCTTTCAGTAATAAATTTTTGATATGAAAACTTGAAAAGGGCTATTTTGCGCCAGACAAAGCAAAAAAAAATTTTTACGTGTATTGTTTTTTTAGTAAAAATTTAAATTTAAAATTTTTAAAAATATAAAATAAAGTATTTTTTTCCCTGGGAAAACCAAAACACTAATTAATGATAACAGTTTAAAATTTAAAAGTAAAAAGGGGAAAAAAACCAAAAGTGAAAAAAACAAGGGTTAAAAAGGTCAAATTGGGAAAAAAATGTAAGTGGAATAAGCATTTTTTTTTAAAAGCTGTTGTCAAGGGAAACCAAAGGCTAAGGGACAATATTAGAACATTCAACATTAAGTCAAATTGCACTAAAAACACTTTTTTTTGTATTCACCCTTTTTAATTTTAAATTTTTAAAACCAAATTTCACTGTATTTTGTTTTCCTTAGGTTAACCCGTAGGTATGCAAAAAAAATACTGTGAAATCTCGGTTTTTCACTTTTTAAAAACTTGGGGGCCTTTTTTTTAAAATTGTACGATTTTGCCCGTTTATTATCTTTTATTAAATGTTTATTCTGCACTTGATGTAGGTGTGTTGCTCATCATTGCATTACATGGTTTTTACTAATTTATAAAACGGAAAATTTAATTTGTAAAAGTACAAAAGGGGAAAAGGTAGATGTGTGTCACCATTAACCATTCTGTATGTTAATATGTAATATCAATTATAATGTATTCACATCAGTCACCAAACTTTTCTTTCTGTGTACTGTATTTATATACTGTTACACTGTTAAGCTTTTGACACTACTTCATAATACTAATAGTTTAAGTATGAATTTTTCATTCACTGATCGTAACAAAAATGGGCATCTCTGGAATTTTCCACCATTTATTGTTGGTATCACTGGCAACCGGTGTAATGGCTGTTAAATTGCTATCCTTGCCTACATGGACTGACGCCATTGATGGCAAATGTTGCATTCTTTCTCTTTCGTTTTGGGAAAATGGGGAGGGTTGACACCAAAGTTTTATTTTATTAATTTTGGGCCCCCCCTGCCAAAAAAAAATAAAAAAATTGTTTACAAAAAAATATTAAAATAGAAAATAATATTATTTTGAAATTTATGTCACAAAAAAACACACAAGGGCTTCCAAAAATAGTTTTCCTTGTAGGTGTTATTATCATTGTAACATTCCAATGTAAAACCAAAGGAGTGGGGCAAGTTTTCCTTTCTTTTTGTTTGTAAAAAGTAGGTACTGTAGTGTGCTTACTACGGGATTTTTTTTTTTGTTAAAAAAAGACGGGTCAAACCCATTTTTTGGGTTTAAAAATTTAAAAAAAAACATGAAAGGGTCGCAAAAATCTTGAAAAAAAATAATCAATAGTAATATCATTGTAAATGGGTTTTAGAAAAAATATAAAATATATCCTATTATATTTGGGTGTTTGGGCTTTTATGTAGTAATCTAGTTTTTTCATTAATTTAACCAAGTAAAAAACTTTTAACAGTAATGTTTTTGAGTTTTTTTTTATTTTGTTATTACGTTTTTTTTATTTTGAAATAAAAAAAATAGAGAACAATACACGTGCTTAATTTAAAGATAAAAACCCTAGGATTAGATTAGGTACCCATAACAAATTTTTAGAGGTTATAAAACCAAAATGTTTCTTTTTTGCACCAAACTAAGACTGCCCGGGGGGGGAAGTTCATTAAAAACCCGTAGGTGGGGGTAAGGGAAAAAGGTGGGGAAGCAATGAGGTCAAGGGGCTGGTATAGTATAGTAGTGAGCCAATCGAGGGGTCTTTTTTGGCATTTCTAATTTTATTTGTATGAGTGGCCCGGAAAAAAGATTTTAGAGAAATCCCCCAATTATTAGGATTAGGGGTTATCAAAAAAAAAAAAAATTGGTTGCAGTAGGGCCGGTTTCGGGTCTTGGGCTCGCCAAAACCCCAGTGAAAGAATTCGAGGAAAAAGCCCTTGGACGTCTCATGTGGATCAATTTTTTTAGTAGGGTTTTAAAGTGACAAAAACCCACCACTTACCCAACTTGTGTTTGGCAGAGGGAAAAAACAAAAACGGGCCAAAAAAAATAGCTTTTTTAGCAAATGAACTTCCCGTCAACCACTAATGCTTTTCAAAAAAGCACATTTTTGAATGTTTGAGTAAACTGTTAGTTTTTTTAATCAAGCAAACCAAGTCCCCGTGTTGCCCTACCACCCCGGGCAAATTTAAAAAGGTTTTTTATTTTTTTCAAAATGTAAAAAAACCCCAAAAATACAATTTTAGTTTTTCAATATGAAGGAAAAATTGAGAAAATGACTAAAGTAAATGTGCCACTGTGATTTTTCCCCCTTTTTGGAAATTTCCCAAACTTCACCCCCCCCATCCCCTTTTCAATGGGCCAAATTTGTTGCCTTGTTTCCCGTTTTTTTTGGGGCCCTTTACCCCCCGGCAAATGTGGGTCAAAAAACCCCCAAAAGGGAAACACTGGGTTCTTAGGGCCATTTAAAATCTACGTTTTAAAAATCCGTTTAGGTTAGAGGGGAACGTAAAAGCTCAAGTCCTTATTTGTCATAAAAAATCTTCAATTTTGTACGGGTATTTTAAATTTAAGGAAAAGGGTAAAGGCAACATTTTTTGTCATAAAATAGCACTGCCCCTTTAAATTACCCCCTTTAGGAAAAAAAGAAACAAGGTTACACATAAAAAAAAAATTTTTTTAGGCCAAATAAAAATTAACTTAATTTTAAAAAGGGTTTGATGTGTTCAATAATAAAATTTTCAAGTGTCAATGTCATCATGGAGGGCCCAAATATCGTTTTTAAAACACAAAAAGTTGATTTCAATGCCCAATTGTCAAATTTAAAAAAAATTTAAAATTTATTTTTGGAAACTAAAATTTACACAAACGTGGGTTTTTGGCCCCTTTTTTTGCCCACTTACTAAAAAAACAGTCATATTAAGAAAACATTTTGGGAAAAAAATCCCTTCCAAAAAATTTTAGGTCCCTAAATATTGCCCCCTAGTTGCCCGTCAGCTGCCAGAGGCAATGAGAAAGAACTAGAAGGTTTGAAGTGGTGGTTTGGGGGGGTGGGGGGTGGGGGGGTTTTCTGCATGGGGGGGGACCACAGTTCATTTGTGTCACCACGACCCCCATGGATAAGATTTGAGTGTTGGGGAAATTTAAACCCGCCCAGGCACCGGGCCCACAAAAACTTGCAGACAAACAAACAAAAAGCCCCATGTGGGGAAGGGGCTAAAACTAGTACCTGCACCACGGGGGAGCGAGGAAGGTTTCAGTCAGTGAGGGCAAAGAATGTGAAGCTAAAAAGCAGTGTGGGGAAAGGGTGTTGGCAGTAAAAAAATTTAAAAATTTTGGGGGAAGGGCAGAATGATTTTTTATCCCCCTATCAATTGGGTTTCAAGAAAATTTAACGGTCAAATTTAATTTTAAAAATTTCAAAATTTTAAAAACCCTAAATCCCTGGATAGAAAAGGATGATTCCAAAATCAAATTATGGGAAGTTGAGTTAAAAATTTTGGGTACGGGGACCCGGGTCATTTTGGGGCAAGGTTTCACGTAATATTTAAAAGTTAATAGGGGGAGTATTGATAATAAAGGGGAGATGTGGGGTTGGTAAACTAGTTAGTAAAAGGGCCCACCTCATGGCATCCCAGCAAAACCCGGAACTGAAAAAAAACTGGACAGTTTTAAAGTTAAAAATTTTAAAGAAAGAGAATCCATTCTCTTGTCTTTGTAGGTTATTTTATTTAGTATTTTAAAGTCAACAGTGGAAAAAAACCCTAAAACAATGGTTTAGGGTTAGAGGTATGAGAAGTTTAAATTTGCTTTAAACCCCAGGGAGGGTTTTCCTTTTTTGAATGGGGAGCAGGTAAAAACTGGGGGGTTGTCCAGGCTTTCCCGATACTTAGGAATCCACTCTCCCCACCCGTCACGAGAAACCCTCATTTTGGAACCCCCCGTTTGGAATTAGAACATTTGTAGACAAATTTTGTTTAATTTACTGGGGTATGAAAAATTTGATCGATTTACCAAGGGGAGATTGAAACAACGGGAATACGGAATTAGGGGGAAAGGGGGGTGTTTGGGGCAAAAAAGGTTTTTTTGCAAAAACATATTTTTTGAGGATTTAAAAGTAAACAAAAAATGGCAAATCCAAACCCCCCCCCCCCCTCAAAAAACATGTTTTTCCCCAACCAAAATTTAAAAATTAAATTATTTTGGCTCAGGCATTTTGGGGCCCGGGTTTAAAATTGCTTTTCATTGCAAAAAAAAAAGGGATCGGGTTTTTCCCTTTTTCAAGTTTAAACCCTGGAATTTTGGGAAAAGTTACTGGCATTACTGGACCGTAAAAATTAAAGGGGGGGGCGTCTGTGATTCTCGTTCCCCGGGTTTTGGCCTAAACTTATTTGCAACAAAAAAATTGGCAACCATGTTAGCACTTCAAAATGTAAACAATTGTGTAAACAGACGAAAATGGCGACAATGTTTATCGAGTGTTTGTTTTTGGGGGCTAGTTTCGCAGTATACGAATTAAAGCGCCAGTCAGACGATCGAGAAAATCGCGGAGTCTGGGAGTAGGCCTGCACTCTTTCACATAGAACTAACCACCTCGTTGTCAGACGATGAGCCAGCGAGCTCGCGCTCGCCTTGAAAAATGTCCAGTTTGTTCAACTTCCTATCGAGTCGAGTTAGCGAGCGCCAATCAGAACCCACTACCATAACACGTGACCAGTGAACACCAATAGATGGCGTTATTGCTACCTTCATTGTCTGTAGTGTGACAAGGATAGTAATAAACTCGCGCGATTTTCTCGATCGTCTGACAGCCGCTTAACCAAGAGATGTTTATCCATGCACCTTGTAAATCAATGTTCAATCCATACATTCTTTCGTCAGTTAACGTGTTGTTGCCAATTTGAAGGGGTACATAATTGAGCATCTGCATTGTACATTAACTTTTACAATGCAATAAAATATAACCAAACCGAAATAAAAATAATTTCCGTTTGATCCCCTGTAAAAAAAACATGTTATGCAGTGAATATAAAGTTAAAGTTTGGGGTAAAGAAAATAATTTATCTTTAAAACTGCAGTTGTTAACTTGAATTTGAACCCCAGTTTTATGTTTTTAATTTTTTAATTCAATTCTTACCTATAATTAAGTACATAATAATTTACATAAATGGGGTAGATAGCTAGACCTTGGCCAGAAACTGTTAAGAGGGCTGGTCCACAAAACACAATGCATGTGTATTTTTCTATTACCTATATAGTATAGAGAAACAGTTAACGTACAATTCATTAAAATGTGCACACTTTCAATTCCTACTATTCAATGAACTTACCAGGAACAGTACTAGGGAAACGCCAAAGTCGCTGTTAGACGAGTGAGTGAGCCATGTGTTGAGTACCCGGTGTTACATTTCCTTTTCTCCCCCTATCTAAGGCTAATGCGCCACTCTAGCCTAGGGGATGTGGGAGGAAAGTCCCGTGCTGGTCAGAACCAGCCACGGGTAGGGGGAGGAAAGGGGGGTTCTCATATCATGGTCGACATTGTTTTTGATCATTATCGTGTTGTCTTGGTCGTCGTCGTTGGGGTGGTGGTCAAGGCAAGGAGGATAGGTCCCCGAAACGAACGCCAGAGCTCGCATCCAATTTCAGGGAGTTAAAATCTTCCATGCTTATGGGCCGATGTTTGCATTTGAGTTGATAGATATTGCGTATAAATGATAGGAATTTAAGTTTAGTCGGTGTAACGACACGTAAAACGAAATGCCATAATGCGCCATATTGCATAATGCATAATCAAGATTGTATATTGGATTTGTTTGACCCATTCGTACAGCTATTAGCAAGAAATGATTTAAACATATTATAATATTTCCAGTATCCGGAACTCACGACGAGGACGTTGCTGTATTTGAGTTCCACCCACCACGTTTTTAAATATTACCATTTGCCTAAACTTAAAACCCTATTATTTATACCTATATAATTATCAAACTTAAATGCAAATGTTGCCGTGTACTCAAAATATGACTCGCTCACTCGTCTAACAACGACTTTGGTGTGTTCCTAGTCAAGTTGGCTAAAGCGCCCTTATAGCCGAAATGTGGGAGACGTGGGTTCAATGCTCGGGAAAGATAATTGTAATTTCTGGATTGTACTTTTTAAATTATTTAACATGTTTTGAAATTCATAAAACGAAGTTAGTCCATCATCTGTGACAATACTATGGTAAACATAGCCAGTACGAAATACATGAAAATATTGCAAGGTTTACTAATCTACGAGCGGAATTTCGGGGTACCTTGACGTCCAACATTCGATTTACCTTGGACACGGCATTTCACAGCCAGGTAAATAACAAACAAAAAATATTATTTCAAAATGAAAATCATTGTCGTTAAATAATTCCTATGCATTTCAACGAATTTCCAGTTTTTTATTTCTTGCAGGTTTAAATCACAACAGATTGTGCTCATTTTGTTAGCAGTTCTCAGTTACCTGGTCACGGATGACTGTTTTAAAATTTCAGCTCAGTCTATTTGGCCGTTCGGCCGTATGGACTGGACAGACAGACATTTAACAAACTTTAACATTTAACATTTAACAGAATTAATCACGACCAAAGCCCGATCGAGTAGCGTTGTAGACTACGTTCGCTGCGCTCACTCGTCTAATAAACAGTCTTGGGAACGTTCCCACAAAAAAGGAACTTTGAAAAGATATGATACTTCTGCCTAAAAAGGAACTGATCCAAGTTCCCATTCCTCTAAAAAAAAAAGAGCTGGACGTTCCTCACAAGGAACTTAGTTCCTTTCACATTCCTTTTAAAATCACTGATTTAAATAATAATGAATGTGATAGGAGTTATTTATCATTATCATTACTTTTATTTAGTGAAGTGATAAAAAAAAAATTAATAAAAAAATGTTCCCAAGGAATCCTTCCGCTTCCAACACTTGGAATCTGATAAGTGGGTGGAGCCAGTTTCGTAAACACGGGATGTCCCAATATATATTTTATTTTGGTGTTTACAATATTGGGTACTTGAATTTGACGAGATTACGACGGCGAGAGGAACTTATAAAGGAACCTTCAATTTGTTCTAAATTCACACGAAATAGTAACTTATTACGTTACAAGTTCCTGACCTGATGTAAGAAAAGGAATGTGTTCCCATTAAAGTTCCTGAAAAGGAACGTATTACTAGGAACCCGTTCCTCTCTAACACCGAGTATAAACTACCTATTGTCATTGAGTATTTAAACTTGATCCAAATAAAATTATACACGGGGATTTTTGGCAGTAGGGGCCTACTGTACAAAAAAAGTGCATCATTTTTAATTTTCATAAATTGACAACTAAATGCATAGAAGAACGATGGTCTTGTGTGTGGCTCATTGGTCTTGAGTGTGGCTCGTTGGTCTTGTGGTTAGCGTATCTGCTTCCAATGCAGAAGGACCAGGGTTCAATTCCCGCCAAAGTCAGAAGTTTTTTAACTTCTGATTTGGACTTAAGTCCATCAGTTCTTGTCTTAGGAGTTTGTAAACGGCAACTTTGGAGCCGTCCTAGCAACGAAGCACATAATAAATTCAGAGTTGTTCTGAATCAGCCTTGTTGATTGTGGCGTTGATTCGCGGGTGTTCGCACTGTCCATACCACTGATTGCTATATTTCATATTAAAAATACCGATCTTTGGTTGGTTATCGCTCACTCGTTGATTGCGTCGGGGCCTACAGGGTGGGCTTGGTCGCTTTGATTTACTGTCCCCCAGGGAAAAATCAGTTAAATAACTGAGTGGGTAGACTCTAAATACATTTATTTATTTTTTTAATGGCAAATGACTTATGAGTAGAGGTGTGTGTTATTTACATTGGTATATGTAATATAATAGCTATAGATGTGCAAAATTGGTTTTTAAAGTTTGAAATTCGCGCCTTAAAATAAAAATTCGCGATTTGTCGCGGTTTTTTTCCCAAAATCACAATTTTCTTAAAGCAAAACTAAAAAAACTAAAAAAAAAAAATACAAGTTTCAGGATAATTGATTGATTTTAATGATAAAAAAAAGCACATGAGAGTGAAGTTCAGAATCAGTTTTAATTTTAAGCTCAAATTTTAACCTTCATTTTAAGTTTCCGCAGTTTTTACCAGAATTAATTCGACTCCTGGCACCTCCACCAAATTTTACGAAATTATTAATTTTTATATGTAATGTCTTTGATATGGATATGAAGTATTTTGAGTTTACTCTCGTTCAAACGATGATTACGATCTCACAATCGCGTTGTATGACCCAGCACCTCCACCATATGTAGGCCCTACCAGACGGAATAATTTAATTTCGACTACGTTGTAACACAACGAACCTACGACCCCTCAGGTAATCGATAAGCTCTCGTTGGATACTTCACTAAATAGTTAAACTTCGAAAAAAAACATTTAATAAACAAAAACATACTCGGCGATGGGTCGCCTAATTAAAGTGAAACACGATTTCTGATCTCACTTGAATAAAAATTAATTAATTTTAAAACAACTGATCAAGACTAAAATCACTCAAACTTGAATGATTACTCTACCTAGGCGTGAACCTGGTACTCAAGTCTAAAGTTACCTAACCAGTTCATAACACACTCCTATAACTCACCAAGACCCACAAAATGAGAAATCGTACAACAGCGAAGACAAACATCTCTGAAATACAACTTATAATTTATACTAGATCTAGGATGACATTACAACAACAATCAACGGTTCATAAGTTAAACCAGAACGGGCTATATTGCATGACACAAATGAATTTCCTTCATTGACAAGGAATACATTTCAAACCTACCTATCAGTACTGATGTCTAAAAGCGAAATGGATATCCAGTTAAGATATCTCTTGGTCTGATGGACAACAGTAAAGTTTCCCGAAAATTATGGAAATATAATTGTTAATAAAACTTAATTAAATACTCATCACAATGATCATGACTCCCATCGAAACCTTATGACGTCAAAGAAGTCCGACGTGTAATTCCGTAACTTGCTGCGTATTTGTAGACGATCGTAATCTTGTATTGAAGATCCTGTCTTGAGTTCGTATCCCGGCTGTGATTACTCTTGAGTTCAACTTTCCCTTGATAATGTTTGAGCGGTGATAAAATACGATATTTTATCGTGCGAATAACTCAACTCCGATCGTACGTTTTTTAATGTTTCACACATTGCCCGATATCAGCATTCCAAGTCCAACAACCAAGTTTTTCCTGTATCTCACACGGTAAACTGTCAGACGTTCAATAATGTAAACACGCCTACTTTTATCGGCTCAGTTCTGTTCTTACCCGTCCTTATTCCCAAACCACTTCGTTCGACGTTGCTGGCTCAGGCACTCACGAATATTCCGAGTTCTTATTGTTGATGTTATCTCTAAGCTTTTTGCAATTAAAATTCGCCATTTTATTCTTCAACTAATCTGCATTTACGGATTTCAAAAACCAATTTACATAAAACTAAGCCTCGGCCATGAAAATCGAATGGTAATTAACTGTTCCTTATATGTTCCTATATTTGGATTCATAGACAATATTATCCTCACCGATTTCCTGTTTATAATATTTCAATCGGTATTTCGTTGTAATACGACCACCAAACCTTTGCTTTGCGTTTATCGCGTCCTAAACTCCAGGCTACGCGAATATAATCTTTCTCGGTTCCTTTAAAAATCCCAACTAACTCTCGGTCCAGATATCGAATGGTTCTAACCCTTTCTGGTTATCGATGCTGTCTTTTATCAAGTCCGTAGGTTTATTAATATGTTTCCTAAAGCATGCAAAAATTCGTTTACTCACGTATCCCTGGGCTGGGCTAGCCTTATAAAATGTACCTCGATTGGTTATCGTTCTCGTTGATTTCTTGTATTTCTTCTTGGCAGATCGCCGTTCGTTTTCGATTATCACTTTCGCGGATTTTTAACACGCGTTTTCCTATATCCAAAGTGTTCTTTCCTAGTTCACTTTCTCTAAGTTTTACGCAACGTCTAAAATCGCCCACGCACACGACCGATTTCCAACTTCACGTCTCCTAGCTCTCACGACACACTTCCGACAGACGCCGCTTTTAACAATCCAAATACGATCGTAGCGTTATGATAACCAATCAAGACCAGCACACAGCGTCATTAAACTGAACTAGGTCTAAAACAAATGTCCGGGTGACGCTACATGTGAAAATGATGAAATATGACCTTGGCATTTTCTAGAATTTAATAAAATAGATTGACATAGATTTTATATTAAAATTGTTAAACTTAAGTGAATCACATGATTCTTTTTATGAAATCAAATGAAATTTTCTCTAGTTTCTGATTTAAATCAAACCCGTTCTGTATTATTAGTATTTAATTAGTTTATACATGTTTACACATTTAAAACCCCAGTTGCCTCAGTAGTACCCTCGAACCAGCTCATGAAAATACACAGCTCTCCTTCACTGACCAACGGCATCGGCTTCAAGATAAGAATCATCTTCAATAACCATTGCCAAAAGACCTAAGTCCACTCAGAGAGAGGCCGTATAGTCTCAATACCCCATTTGGGTTCAAACGTACAAAGTACACATCTTTTTACTATGAAACAACTACTAACTTCAAACAACAAAGTGATAAATGGTAGGACAAACCACACGTCAAAGAACACCTAACCAATAACACCCCTGACAAGTGTCAAAATGATCCACCTGTTGCCAATCAAAACACAACACCTGTCATCACTTTGAACGACCTTTAGAAAACAAAACAATCTGATGCGTGACCTTGACACCCAGCAAACCACAACAAACAGAAGAACTCGACCTTGTCAAACAACCACTTCTACATGGCTTGATTTGCCTCTTTCACCTACTGTCAACTTTTTCTCCTTTTATTATTCGTCTTCAACTCACCGCTGACCCCACCAAACCACAAAACCACAACTGAACTGTTAAACAACACACTGTGACCATCTAAACAACACTGAGTACCGGTACCTGCAACGTTTCATCTTTCACTTCCTACATCGGAACTTTAGTCTTTTCTTCATTTTTTTCGTAATCATGCCGCATTGTTTCCTGGCAACAACTCAATTAAACTTTCAATTCAACTTAAATTAATGCCGCATGTTTCCTGGCACCAATTCAACCTCAATTCAACCATCAATTCAACTTTTAATTCAACTATCGCCGTCTCAACCTGGCACCTCTTTAACTTGGATTCCACCTTCAATTCAACTATCGCCGCATTTAACCTGGCACCTCTTCGACTGACAAGACTATTACGATGCAAAAAATCAACTTCCGAAACATCGCCACAAGTCACCCAAAACTGTCCCGACGAACAACAGTACGTGTACAACAGACAACTGTACCAACTTTTTTTTACAACTTTCCTCAGTAGAACACAATAATGCAAGAAGACACTTTACAACAGTGGTAGGCAAAAGTATTGGAAACTATAATGAATGAATAGCCTTGTTCTTTTGTTCGTCTTTGCGTACGCTCTAGGGAATAAAACCCGATACTGTCCTTCAAAACAAACCAGCCGATAACATAAACAACGCCAGCGCTAACGTAAACTGACACTACAGGGTGTTACAAAAAGTCTTTAACACACTTCTACGATGACATCTTCGTTGACTAGTTCCATGTGGTGATTCTACAAAGTTCACCCCACCAAAACCCAACAATACTATGCCTTGATTCTGACTCAGTTTGTATTTTACTGCACTCTTCAGCTTTACAGTTGCTGACGCCGATACATAACTGCACTTACAGTTAATTCTTTTTATTTTCGCTCTGGGTAGATTACCCCACCACCTCACATATCTTTCAACTTTTTGAATGCCAGCTCGCATTACGCATGTCTTTACAAACACCCGCCTACTCAACCGTACGACGTCTGTCTGATTTCCATTATATATTTTCTTCTTATCTCCTTGGGAGCCAAACATCAACATTTTTAAATCGCGTACGATTTCCTCGTTCGGTTCGTCTCTCTCATCAAGCCTCCAATTACTCCACGTCCTCTCTTGGACTCGTCTCATACCCAACTTAGCAACGTGAATTTTCTTTGCTCTAATCCACACTTCTACTTCGGACATATTTTTCCCTTGCATCTCCTTATCAACTGTAGCCATCTCCTTCTTCATTGATTCACACTGGCTTATACTTTCTTTAGTTAAACCCGACAACTTGTCTATCATTATTTCCTGTCCCTCTAGACGTGTATTCACCCCACTAACTTGCTTCTCAATGGTACTCATTTTCTCCTCTACACTAGGTAAGCTATCATTTATGTGATTAACCAACCCACCTATTTCCATCTCAACCCCCTTTTGGTTGTCTTTTACTCCTTTTTCTATTTCGTCTACCCGACTATCAAGTTCTCTGTGTTTCTCGTCTAGACGTTCATTTATCTCAACTACCTTTACATCTATTTTTTCTTTACACCACCAATCTATCCTAGCCGACAACCTATCTATTTGAGTTTGGTTATCCTCCTTCATTTCTAACTTAAAAGCATTTAACTGACTCACCAATTCCATTTTATTGGCCTCCAACTGACTCGTCAACTCCATTTTATTAGTATTCCTCTGACTCGCCCACTCCATTTGATTGGTATTTATCTGAACCATCATCCCCTCCATGAAACGCATCATTTCTCTATGCTGATTACTACTTCTTGATTGCTCGGACGCAATCTCGCATTCCTGGTGCGACCTTGAACTCCCTGTTGCTAGACTGTTCGACGCAGCTGCATTAACTTCGCTCTCCGATTGCGTGGTTTCAGCTTCCAACAATGTCGCATTCCCTACACTCTCAATAATCCTTCCTTCCTCTGGTAGATCAAAGTGTACCGTCTTCCTAACCGGCAAGGTAATCATATCCTTATTGTCTACGAGATTTTTCATGATTTGATCCATCATACCTTGGTCTAGCTCAACTGTTGAATCGCTATCCGTACTATCATTGGTTGACACTCTACCTTCATTCAAATTAACATCTTCCTCTTCTGAACTCATTATAACCCGTTGATTTCTCACCCTACCCCACCAACACTTCACAACGAGCTGGACCGAGATCTCAGAAAGACAAATCCCCCCCACCTCCTTCCTCGTGGTTCTGAAACCGCTCAAGCCTGCATACACTGTCTCCTTTCTGTTCTTGAATAAACCTGAATTTTGTTTTTCTTCCTATTTAGCTCAACCTAGGCCTTATTTCCCCACGAATTCTAATTATCAAGACAATCTCTCTTTGACTACGTACAATGTGACAAAATGTCCCACTCAAAAACACGTACAACAAAATAGACACTTACTAAGCCCTCTTAATCTCGGACGATTAGTAATAATTCATAAAGCCTTCCACGTTGGTTCGCCAAATGTAACACAACGAACCTACGACCCCTCAGGTAATCGATAAGCTCTCGTTGGATACTTCACTAAATAGTTAAACTTCGAAAAATAACATTTAATAAACAAAAACATACTCGGCGATGGGTCGCCTAATTAAAGTGAAACACGATTTCTGATCTCACTTGGAAGTAAAAAATTAATTAATTTTAAAAAAACAACTGATCAAGACTAAAATCACTCAAACTTGAATGATTACTCTACCTAGGCGTGAACCTGGTACTCAAGTCTAAAGTTACCTAACCAGTTCATAACACACTCCTATAACTCACCAAGACCCACAAAATTGAGAAATCGTACAACAGCGAAGACAAACATCTCTGAAATACAACTTATAATTTATACTAGATCTAGGATGATATTACAACAGACAATCAACGGTCCATAAGTTAAACCAGAACGGGCTATATTGCATGACACAAATGAATTTCCTTCATTGACAAGGAATACATTTCAAAACCCTACCTATCAGTACTGATGTCTAAAAGCGAAATGGATATCCAGTTAAGATATCTCTTGGTCTGATGGACAACAGTAAAGTTTCCCGAAAATTTATGGAAATATAATTGTTAATAAAACTTAATTTAAATACTCATCACAAATGATCATGACTCCCATCGAAACCTTATGACGTCGAAGAAGTCCGACGTGTAATTCCGTAACTTGCTGCGTATTTGTAGACGTCGTAATCTTGTATTGAAGATCCTGTCTTGAGTTCGTATCCCGGCTGTGATTACTCTTGAGTTCAACTTTCCCTTGATAATGTTTGAGCGGTGATAAAATACGATATTTTATCGTGCGAATAACTCAACTCCGATCGTACGTTTTTAATGTTTCACACTTGCCCGATATCAGCATTCCAAGTCCAACAACCAAGTTTTTCCTGTATCTCACACGGTAAACTGTCAGACGTTCAATAATGTAAACACGCCTACTTTTATCGGCTCAGTTCTGTTCTTACCCGTCTTTATTACCAAAGCACTTCGTTCGACGTTGCTGGCTCAGGCACTCACGAATATTCCGAGTTCTTATTGTTGATGTTATCTCTAAGCTCTTTGCAATTAAAATTCGCCATTTTATTCTTCAACTAATCTGCATTTACGGATTTCAAAAACCAATTTACATAAAAACTAAGCCTCGGCCATGATATCGAATGGTAATTAACTGTTCCTTATATGTTCCTATATTTGGATTCATAGACAATATTATCCTCACCGATTTCCTTTTTATAATTTCAATCGGTATTTCGTTGTAATACGACCACCAAACCTTGCTTGCGTTATCGCGTCCTAAACTCCAGGCTACGCGAATATAATCTTTCTCGGTTCCTTTAAAATCCCAACTAACTCTCGGTCCAGATATCGAATGGTTCTAACCCTTTCTGGTTATCGATGCTGTCTTTTATCAAGTCCGTAGGTTTATTAATATGCTCCTAAAGCATGCAAAAATTCGTTTACTCACGTATCCCTGGGCTGGGCTAGCCTTATAAAATGTACCTCGATTGGTTATCGTTCTCGTTGATTTCTTGTATTTCTTCTTGGCAGATCGCCGTTCGTTTTCGATTATCACTTTCGCGGATTTTTAACACGCGTTTCCTATATCCAAAGTGTTCTTTCCTAGTTCACTTTCTCTAAGTTTTACGCAACGTCTAAAATCGCCCACGCACACGACCGATTTCCAACTTCACGTCTCCTAGCTCTCACGACACACTGCCGACAGACGCCGCTTTCAACAATCCAAATACGATCGTAGCGTTATGATAACCAATCAAAGACCAGCACACAGCGTCATTAAACTGAACTAGGTCTAAACAAATGTCCGGGTGACGCTACATGTGAAAATGATGAAATATGACCTTGGCATTTTCTAGAATTTAATAAAATAGATTGACATAGATTTTATATTAAAATTGTTAAACTTAAGTGAATCACATGATTCTTTTTATGAAATCAAATGAAATTTTCTCTAGTTTCTGATTTAAATCAAACCCGTTCTGTATTATTAGTATTTAATTAGTTTATACATGGTTTACACATTTAAACCAGTTGCCTCAGTAGTAGCCTCGAACCAGCTCATGAAAATACACAGCTCTCCTTTCACTGACCAACGGCATCGACTTCAAGATAAGAATCCATCTTCAAATGACCATTGCCAAAAGACCTAAGTCCACTCAGAGAGAGGCCGTATAGTCTCAACGTACCCGGCACCTCCACCAAAACTTTGATTTTTTTTTTAAATTTCGTGACCTAATTCGCGTTGAAAGACATAATTGCTAATCTTGCCATTAGTTTGCGGTATCAACTAAAATTTCGCGAATTGGAAATTGGTACCATTCAATCACAATTCAGGAGATTCATGTGCAAATTGAATTTGAAGGGATTATTGCAACTTTTTAAAAAATCGCGAATTTCGTTGTCTCCATTTTTGCACATCTCTAATAATAGCACATAGCTGAGTTCTACACTGTGACATTCTTAAAACCAGGACTTTTAAAAAATTTGACACTTACCGTTTTCCCATTGAACCACTCGCACGGAACGATTTGTCTGTTACCAACAAGATCCGACATAGGTGTGACGGCTGTGCCTGAAATCCTTAGAGTTTCGAAGACATTGCCCTAGAAACAAACACAGTAGTAATTATTGAAAACTCTGAAGAGCGACACAAATGTTTAAAGATTTGTGTTATGTACGAAGTCTAATGAGAATGATGAAAGATAATGTAGGGCCCATGGGTATGCAAATACTCGAAATTCAAATAATATTCCCAAATAGTTTGTACTAAAAAATCCAACCCGGCACCTCCACCATGTCGCGAGTTTGGCAATAGGCTAGGTAGGGCCTACTGTAATTACAACAATTATTGTTTCTTCGTCCGTTGCAAAAATTTTACAGTATTTAATTTGGTTCTCTTTTGCGAGGTCAGGAGTGAACAAATCAAGTTGAGGAACACTATAAATTACAAATCATTGGACTTTCCACTGTTATTTACATAATATCTTTATTTAAATGTGATGTTTCAACTTCTTTACAGAAGTCTTTATCATATGATTTGTATTTATAACGTTACTACCTGTTATATAGTGTAATTTTTTTATAATTGAGTAACACTATTACCGGTATCTATTGAAAAAAGAAAAAAAGAGATTTAAACAAATTCTGCATGTGATTGTGGCTCAACTCCAGTTTTAAGCATTTCAATTAATGTGTGACCTACAAACGAGCAAATACGTTTTTTGTTATATTGTTAACCATTTAGTAAAAAAAATCAAATTGTTTCCATATTCAAAATTTTAATTATTAACTATTCAATATTCCATTCAACCTTAAAATCACTCTTTTTCACATTTATGGTATGGCCTATTGGACAGTGGGTCCAGTCCAAAAGTTCATTGAGTCAAAAGGCCAATCAACATATGGTTTAACATGACACCATGCTGTACATTGGTCTAGGACAAAATGTCCAATCCATTCAAAAAAACTGTTCATTTGTTATTTTTAAATATTTAAGACAAAATATCGAATTCGTTTTGACCAAACCAGAATTTAAATAGTTAATTTTAGTGTTTTTAACTCTCTTTAGGTGACTAATTTGGTAAAGGACATGAGTTACTGTAATAGGAAATGCCGAAGGGATATTTACGAGGACTAAATTCCTGCTTTTGCCTTCTTGACTGAAGAAGACCTAGGAAACAACTATCAGTGAGGATTCCTGGTAAAGGGTATTGCCGGATCTGGGGACCTCCCAATTAATTAGTCTTAGTGACACTTCACACTTTTACTTCTAGAGAGAAACATTGGTTCAAATAATGGAGGTCTTCACACAAGCGCTTTCTAGGTAGCGGAGCTCTAAACTTGAAGCGTTTCCAAAAGGTTTGCTAAAAAGGCTTCCTAAGAAATGCAACAGTGAAGGGGCATTTACGAAATATGTATGAAACACATCTACGGTGACCAAATCAAAATATCATGAATCTGTTCAAAATAACTCCTGTACATACAAAATAGAAAATACAAAAATAGGCAAAGTGTGGACAGTTGGGTACACACTTGTGGATGTAGTTTAGACCCTCACATAGGTACAAATAGAAAGAAAATATGGTCATTTTTTAGCACTACAAAAGTTGTAACACTTCCATAGACTACCAATAGGTAGCAGAATCAACAAAAAAAAAAATCAACATTTTACACCCAGCAATTTTAAACACATCTTTATTCCCAAACTAGAAAGCATTACTTTACTTTCCCCAGAGCAAATAAAATAATACAAACATTTTTTGTCATTTAAAAATTCTTTTTAATTTCATTACAGCCTGCAAAAGTGTCTCCCCTGCTTTTAGCAAACAGCTAAAGGGTACTCCCAAGATATAGGCCTACCATCTGTGTGTGAGATCATCTGTGAGATGAAAACAGTAATGACTTATCTTCTTACTCGATTATAGTACGCCAGCTCGTAATGGTGGCACCTCTACTTTCAACACTAAAATTGTGGACAAAACGTTATAAACCTTCACAAATGGCTGCAACCCACTGTTTAAACTTGATAGTTAAAAATACACTATGTACCTATTATTTTATTAGCATTGTTGACGAATATATGGGTAAATTTATGGTTTTGAAATAAGGTAAGCAGGAAATTAAAGAAAGCATTTAGGAACAAAATAAAACCACTTACAAATACATCTAGCGATATTCCTAGAATGTACGCACCCATTGCCTGCAGCTGACCCAGCCAGCACCATAAGATCTTCTGACTCCCTCATACGATGGACATTGACCAGGTAACTGTTGTCACTAGGGTTTCGGAGTAGCGACCTTGTCAGCTTCTCCCGGTTGAAATTGGAGGAAAGGAGCTGCTCCGTCGAATCCCACAGCTGCAAGTGCTCCGTGTGTGTAAAGCACGAGAGCACTCATGCTACCATCACGAGAAAACCAGCCCAGTTTGCTCTAAAGAGAGATGGGAAATCAGTTAGGTCAATATGCTTTAATTTTGATTTACTTTTAAATATTTAATATTATATTATTGCAGTAGGCTTAATCCCTTTTTAATTATTTAAGAAGATTGAAGGAAGAAGAAGATGGTGGTGGCCAAAAAGGAGATGGTAGGAGAACATAGCAGGAGACTTGGAGGCAAGAGGAGAGAGCTGGGAAGATGTGAAAGAGAGATACACATTAATGGGAGAATAGAAATAAGTGGAAAGATTTAGTTAATTGCTAAACCCAAGCTCACCCTGCAATAAGCCGGAAACGGCAATGGTGAGTCCCTCTTTAGATCCAATTCCAAACAATCCTAAATACCGGTACTCCAATTTGAATAAAAAAAATAAAAATAACAAGAAATATATCCTAAACTTCTATAGGCCTATGCTACAAGTTCAACGTGGGAAGCAAGTTCGGTGCATTGGTAGAAAGCTCAGATCAGAAAAGCATTGGGCTATTTTTAAAATGTTTGTATCTTTTGAAAAGTAGCCCCTATTTAAGAAATACCATTCACATTGTAAATCACTTTTCTTTTCTTGACAAATTATAAAGTCCAATTAAAAAACTCGTAACAGAATTTGAATTAATGTTGATGAAACACATGCCTATGTTTAGCTTTTTGGGTCGA
Source organism: Sweltsa coloradensis (assembly GCA_024449915.1). Classification (NCBI taxonomy): domain Eukaryota; kingdom Metazoa; phylum Arthropoda; class Insecta; order Plecoptera; family Chloroperlidae; genus Sweltsa; species Sweltsa coloradensis. The sequence goes on from JAMZAV010004549.1 coordinate 47,461, forward strand.
TTCAAAAGAAACGATAAAAAAGAGAGGGAGAACCTATGTACTATGTAGTATTAATATTCAATTTTGTAAATATCATTGTGTTTATACCCTACTTGTGTATAGTATGTACCGTAAGACGGGGTGATGCTGAACACTGCTAATGCCAATAGATGGAAGAGGCTAATTCTTTTTGCAAAAGTCTTATGGGAGGCTTTACTACAAGATATCATCTAATCACATTTGTACAAGTACTGTTATATTTTAAAAATATATAAACGTTGTTTGTTCATATTCACCCCGGGCTGGGGTGAATATGAACACTGACTTGTATTCCATGATAGCTTGGCACCCGTTCATCCTGGGGTGAATCTGAACACATCAATGGATTCGTGAGAAAAAAGCAGACTGAATTGATATGCTAGACTTTATTGTGTGGTTGTAGAGATGTGTACGCAAGGAGTTTTCAAGATCAATACAACAGTTTCGTACACACGTTGCCATAATCTGTCATTTACAGTGGCGTTTCTTGTATAGGGGCAGGTGGGGCTAAGCCCCACCCACAATTTCTAGCACGGCACAAAAGAATCAAATAGTTTTTTTTTAAACGTTTAAAATCGCTTGAATTATTTATTTTGTTACAATCGTACTCAATTTCCGCGCCAACAATTGAATCAGAGTCAAGAAGAGTTGAAAATTTATTGTCATAACGTAGCAGCACTGGCCGCCGCATCCACGTGAAGCGTTCCTACGATAGCTTCACGCGGGGCTAGCGCTGGCTAGCCCTTGTCGCCCTATGCCTCAGCATGCACGTGTAGCTCCGCCCACACTGAGAGGATCGCGCCGCGTACGGTACCAAGAGGGGCAAATCGGACCTAGCCCCAAAACACTGACGGGCGGACAAATTCGACGCAAATACTTTGCGTAATCGACAGCATGTCAAAAAAATGACTAAATGTAGTAATTGGAACGATATTCTGCATCTATTTTTACATGTGGAATCAAATGTTTTGAATTGAAATGAATGAAAAAAAAATTTTGAATGATGGAGTACTTTTATGACTTTGGAATTCAATACTATATTAATTTTATGAAGTTAAATTTATTCTCCTAATATTATTCATATTTTCTACATTAATGTTAATTAGCATTTATCAATAACATGGGTAGGATTCAAATAAAAAAGTTTGGTCCTGGTAGTTCTCCGAGAAAAATGTGTGTAGGCCTATAAAAAACATGAATTAAATGTACTTGCCCCACCTGACTTTGAATGCAGGAAACGCCACTGTCATTTATGTTCTAATACCCTACTTAGGCCTATTTATTGGATGAGCGTAGCGAGCGAAGCGAAGATTCCATTTCACTACACTGGAGAAAAAAATCCGGAATGTTTTTTTTTCTTTCTTTCTTTCTTTTTTTTGTATTTTTGTCTGTCTGTTAACACGATTCCGGCTAAACCGATACTCCGATTGCGATGAAATTTTATGGAGACCTTCGAAATCTCTGAACTTAGAACTGCCACGTTTTTGAGCGCAATCGGGAAATTTTTTCTCATAAAAAACGCAATTTTACGATTTTTTTTCGATTTTTTAAAAATTTCTTCGACTTATAACACCTACATGCTTTATCCGATTGTAATGATTTTTTCACAGAACCTTAATTTTATGAATTATTTATATATTCGTAAGAAATTTGAGCGCAATCGAAAATTATTTCTCATGAAAATCAAAATTTTACAGTTTTTTTTCTTTTTTTAAACAATTCTTTGACTAATGACACCTACATGCTTTATTCTATTGTAATGATTTTTTTCACATATCCTTAATTTTATGAATTATTATATTCGTGTAAAATTTGAGCGCAATCGAATAATTATTTTTATGAAAATCGAAATTTTTTACGATTTTTTTTTTTTTTTAAAGTTACGACTAATAAAATAAAATAAAATAAAGTTAATTTTTTATTTAATATAATTTAATTAAAAAAAATTCTTCGACTTAGTAATAATTTTCACCGAACAGAAAATCCGCATAACACATGGCAGCTCAATGCACCAATCACGCTCACCCAACAACGGGGCGGGACTTAATCGTTTTCCTAGTTAGGTTCTAGAATTAATTAAAATGTATTATAGGCCTACATGTGCTCATATTATGGTTATCACCTTTGACAGCAGAACATTTGACAAAAAGAGATGTGTTCAGAATCACCCCGGCGTCTTCCGCATGGTAGATTTTAGCTTGCAGGTATCTAGCAGGTAGTGACAACTTATTCTGTGATGCTTAGTTCCCTTCAATACACATAGCACCACAATGTAAACATATTTTTTCCCGGGTCGGTAAAGTAGTTTGCCCGTGCTATATGAACTATTTTGAACAAAGCAAATATGTGAAGAAATAGAAAACTGAAAAATTGTATTTTTTTTAAGGCTTAATTTCTTGAGATTTTTTTATGAAACTTACAGGTAATAATCTTTTATGTGTTCCTTATAAATGCATATTTTTATCTTAGAATATATAATCAACACTTAAAAAAATATGAAGGAATGAAAAAAAGTGTAACTTTTGTTCAGAATCATCCCGGTGTTCAGCATCACCCCGTCTTACGGTACTATGTAAAATGGACTAGGCCAGGGTTGCCGTTTTTATGGATTTTATCTAGGGCTGGGCATAGAAATCGATATTTCGATACAATATCGATATGAGCCGATTTTTTCGATATCAAAAAAATATCGAAAAAAGTAATTAATTTAAAAATAAAATAAAAGTCTAAAAAAAATAAAAAAATAAAATTCAAAAATCAAGTTTTGATTTCTAATGTTCCACGTTTCAATTGCCTGTGAAAAAATATCATAACTTTAAAACTTTTGTTCTCATCACCTTTCATCTCCCCTTACCACTCGTCGCTACACTTGTCCGTCCCCCATTCACCCGCTTCGCGCGCATAACCAGCCGGCCATGTGCAACTCGAGCAAGCCCCCCTCTCTTCCCCTCCCGCCAGATCAGTTGCTAGGCCTTTGCCTGTGACACGTGTTCTCTGAGTTGACTGGCTGCCACATTTACAGCAGTTGAGGCATTCTGTTTATCGTTCGTTATCTTTGAAGTGTGAAGTGTTCCGTGGACCGTGGGAGCGTGTGGACACGTAATAAACAGCACGCGAGCAAGCTTGACAAGCACTCATCTAGAGGACTTCAAGTTGTGGTAAGTACTGTTTTTATTTATGAGTTTTTACTTTTTAGTTATTTGAGTGATTGTTTCATGTTTTACAAGACCCGACTGTATGCTCTTGACTAGACACTCGACTCCACTTTGACCGATCCACGCAGCGCCTGCGCAAGTGGCCAATCGCCGCGCTGGGCGCCGCCTTTCACAGTGATATCACCCGTGAGCCCGGGACCTTGCACTTATCACGATGTTGAGTGTTCTTGAAGCCAAAGAAGGAAGGAAAACTTTTTCTACATACCTACTAAGTCCTTCATTATTAATAACAAAAATACCCTTCATTAAAAGTTTAATAAGTTAATAACCACCCAAGTGTAATTAATCAATAAATACAATGGTTTAGAGAAAAATTTGTTTTTCATTTCACTGCAAACTGCTAAGGGGGAGGGGATATAATAAAATACGTGTATTGCTTTCGATATATCGATATCGATATCGAAATTTTTGTGTAATATCGATAATTGAACTTTATGTCATATTGAAAAATTTAAGGTTCTGAAACAAGTCTTCAACCGCAAGAACACAGACTATTTCCTTTCCCTTCTCAGCTGTGAAGAATGGCCATCATTGGGCTCACCTGTCGATGCCGATGAACTGTTCTCCTCATTCCTATCAGCCTTCCTACACCACTTCAATATAGCTTTCCCTCTGAAAAGTCACTCCACCTCGAGAGCCCAAACTAGCCCTTGGATAACATCAGAGCTCCGCCTGGAAGCCAAGGAACTACGAACACTTCATCGTAACTTAAAGCTTTCAGCTAAAAACCAAAATCTTAAACAACAATATTTAAACCTAAAAAAATCCCATGCAAAGAATATCCGCCAAGCTAAGCTCCATCATAATGACAGAAAAATTTCCTCCTCGAACAACATACCCAAAGCAACGTGGTCCTTGGTCAAATCTCTGACTGCAGCTCCCGTCTTCAAAGCAAATATTCCCATTATGATCAATGGTAGACCCATCTCTGACCCCACCTCCCTAGGCAATCTCTTCAATGACTTTTTCTTACATTCCTGCTCTACAGGTCAGACTGGCTCTACCCATCATAACCCCCCCAGTACCCCAGGTCCTACTGATCTCAAAACTCAATGTGAACAAACAATATTTCTTTACCCTACTACACACTTTGAAGTAACTCAAATTGCAAGGAAATTAGGATCTAAACACTCAAGTGGTATGGATGAGATACCGGGATCCCTTCTTACTAAATGTATGCATTTGATCTCAATTCCCCTAGCCTTTTTAATAAACAAATCTCTCTCTTCTGGTATCTTCCCCTCCAAACTAAAACTAGCAAAAGTAATTCCCATTTACAAACATAAAGGAAAGAAATCTGACATGAACAACTATAGGCCAATCTCCCTCCTTTCATCATTCTCTAAAATATATGAACTAATCATGCACGATCGATTACTCTCCTTTTTCAACTACCACAACTTGCTTTCTCCCAGCCAACACGGCTTTTTAAAAAATAAATCAACTACCACTGCACTCTTCAGCTTTCTTTCCCCCCTCTACTCTGCTCTGGATAAAGGGGAGCATGCCGTGGGAATGTTCTACGATCTAAGCAAAGCCTTCGACACCATCGACCACAGTATTCTTCTCGACAAACTGTCAACCTTAGGAATCAGAGGAACGGCACACAAGTGGTGGGCTTCTTACTTGACTGGTCGCACCCAGGTTGTTGAAATCCAGTTTACGAAAAAACTTTCCACCCATAAATATCTTTCCGAACCCAAAACACTTGTCGCCGGGGTTCCACAGGGCTCAATATTAGGTCCCCTTGCCTTCACACTCTTCACTAATGACCTGCTCAACTTCCTAGATGAGGACACACTACTCAATATGCAGATGACTGGAGTCAACTCCTAACCTGTCCAAAAAAACTCAATTGCTGTGCACAATGCCCCCACTAGTAAACAATCAAGCTTCCCAAATGTCTGTATATTGCCATAGCAACCTCTTAACCATATCACTAGCAAAGACTACCTACATTTCTTTCCACTCCCCCTCAACATCCCCAAATCTAGTCCCCTAATCTGGCTAGATGGAAAAAGCATCACTAGAACCAACTCCACTAAATTGCTAGGATTATACATGTCCGAAACTTTAGATTGGTCTATCCACATTAACCATGTGGCCTCTAAAATTCAAAGTGGTTGTTTCATTTTAAGGAAGCTCAAACAGTAGTTCATCCCCACATACTTAAAATGGTTTACTTTGCTCATGTTCACTCATTCATATCATATGGCCTACTTTTCTGGGGTGCATCCCCCCATGCAATCAGAATATTCACCCTCCAAAAGAGAGCAATTCGCATTATGGCTGGCGTTTCCAGGAGGCATACTTGTAGAGAGCTTTTCAAGGAACTAGGAATACCTACTCTGGCCTGCTCTCTTATTCAAGCTGCAGCGATATTTGTTCGTTCCTACCCTAATCTTTTCCCTCTAAACACCTCTGTCCACTCCCATTTTACAAGAGCAAATCTACAAATTTACATTCCCAATCATAAACTAACCCTATTCTCAAAAGGTCCACAATATCTAGCTTTAACTCTATATAACAAGCTACCAAACAATACAAGAACCTGTCCCTCCATTTCAAATTTTAAGTCCAGCATGAAATCATTTAAAATCCAAAAGTTTCTACTCACTCAATGAATATCTCTCTGCATGAAATGTAATGTAACATAAATAGAAATACCTACCTATCTATTCATAAATCAATTATTTTATTACAGAGTTTGAGGCCCAGCTCAGTTATTTCATTTTTTGTACATTAATATTATTATTAATTAACCTATGTTAATATTAAGAATTATTCACTTCACTCTACTATCTCTCTCATAAGAGGATAATGTGTGTATACTTTTACTATGTATTGGTCAAGCGAATAAAAATTACTCTTACTCTTAACGGATTTTGAGGGTGCATAACGTATCGACGGATTTTTATTCCAATTTACAAAAAAATCTTGGTACTTGTTCATTAACGGGACCCCCCCAAAAAATGTAAAAATTCAGTGAAAACATGTCTTTAGACAATCACAACTACTACATCTACTCCATTATCAGGAGGCCAGGGAAACACAATTATTTCGAACGAAGGCTCGAAAGCAATCTTTCCGGCTACATGCTTGCGCCAGCCGCCAGGAGTGACACGGCCTACGCTAACATGGCGGACAGTGCCAACCTTTTTCACTAAAATACTCCACCTACAAAACCTTTAACGTCTTTATTTTAAATATAAATGACTTTCAACCGAGAAGTACCACGGCGACGACTGCTCTTATGTAGGCCTACGCGTTCCAATGGACTGTACTCGCCAGGAGTCACGTTGAACGTGTGAGTTAAGTTCACTGTCTAGAGTCATATTCAACTCCTCGCAAGTTGTAATTATTCATTATGAACAGAAATAAGTAAAAAAAACGACGATGGGGGGACCAATTAACAAAACATTGAAGGGGGTCCCGTTAATGAACAAGTACCAAAATCTTAAAGAATTATTTTTTAGTTCTTTGTTTTACGCCGTTTTTAACTAGGGCTAGCAAAAAATAAAAATCTATATTTCAATGCGATATCGATAAGTGGTAATATTTGAGATATATAAATATCAAAATTGACACCAAAAATGCAAAATTTCGTAATTTTGGTGGAGGTGCCGGGAAGGTAGTTGAAATTAAATTAACCTGGCTGGATCATGGTGGAGGTGCCATGTCATAAAAAGCAGTTATGAGATCGTAAAAATTGTTAAAAATGCATTTATGGTGATACCTTAATCAACCCTATTTGGCCTTAAATCATTAAAAACACCCCCTTAATTTTTTATATATATTTTTTTCCCAACAATTCCATTAGGCCTATGAATTATGATATATCGATATCATATTGAAATTGGTACATTTAGGCATTAAAAGGATTTTTAAGGATTTGGGAGTTTCATTTAAGGATTTCTAAGGATTTTTGATGTGGTCAAACAGGATTTTTCTTTTTTCTTGGTGACAACCATGGAGTAGGCCTAGTTGGAATCTTACAAGCAACTTTGAAAGTTTTTACCATACCAGCATGCACACACCCTGCTTGGTACATACCACTGAGGATTCTGTATTCAAACACTGTTGCAGGGCATCGTCTTCACTTTCCAGGCCGATGTCAAACACGTTGATCAGCCCGTCAGTGGATCCCGATACGAGCGTGTTTTGTATTGTCGGATGGAAGGATACTTGTGTCACGTCGTCTGTGTGTGACTCCCAGTAGCCGCCAAGAAGACCCTTAGTGCGCACGTCCCAGTAGAGGAGGAACGCATCGGCACCGATCAGCTCCGTCCCCGCGCACAAGTAGCGGTCCGTACACGACACGTCAAAACATGTCAACGGTTTCAGTCTGTCGTCGCCGTCCGTGTTATCTATAATACAACAATAATTATACATAAAGTAAATTCTTTTAGTGCAGGTCATATGCTGTGTCAGTTTAGAGAAACCAATGGAAGTGGAAAGAGGTCAACTTTGCCAATTAACATTAACCCAAAAGTAACTAATTTGGTTATCTTGTTATGATATTTCATGATCAAAAACATAAAACAATAATTTTATAAGGTCACAAAATAGGTTTTTAGCAGTGCTCACGGAATGAAAGTAAATAAAAAGGGACCACTAATAAGTAATAAATTAGTTTAGAAGTTTATTTTTGTTTACTTGTTAGTATTGGTCATTTCAAATTTGTCTGTCAACCTCAATGCCAGTGATCATACATTAACGTGTTATGTGTTGTAATTCTCGCACGACTTAAAATCTTCCAGTTCATGAAGTCTTGACATAAAATAAGTTGTTTTCATTTTCGGAAGCAATTTTAATGACAAATAACTTTATTTCAAGAGAGATGTCCTGTGTTATTCTTTCCTAATACGCCTAATAGTAATACACCACAGAGCGAAGGAAGTCGGAAGGAAACAGTGCTGCAATACCTCAGCCGTGGCATTCTTATCGAAACCAACTATCAAACAGGGCTTGGACAGGAAGGAATAAGAGTTCTACCTTTATTGGTTATCAAGACACATGATGATTGATGAGATTTAAATATGTCAATGTGGGCATAAGAGAAGATGAAGTAAGAGAAAAGAACAGCTATAGGCACGAAATATGTGACGTTGACGGAGTGATTGAATTCTCTCAGTCTCATTAGGCTATATATATGAGAGACAACCAGACATCAAATTATATTACTCATTAGTATGGGTTACCTCACCATTATCACAACAAATTTTCATAATCAAAAGAGAGCAGTACGAACGATAGTAAAAGCAAATCCAAGAACACCATGTAAACCCATCTTCACCCAATTAAAAATACTCTCCCTATACAGTTTATACATATACGAAGCAGCACTTCACATTAGGAAAAATATACACACCATACAAACACGAAACCAAACACATCAACACATGACTCGACTCAACACCGAACTAGAACAAAATCACTATAAAACAAAAAAGGGACAATTAAACTCAAAATACATAAAAATTCAAATATACAATAAGCTTCCAGAAACAATAAAGACATCAAACTCTACAAATATTTTCAAAAAGAGCACGGTACTAAAACTAAAAACACTACCTCTTTAGAATTAAGTAAGTTTAATCAAATGTTTAAACAAAACATCATTTCCTCTTCATTTATTCTTATGTTCTTACTTTTATTTATTTTTATTTGCATTCTTATATTAACATTTGAGCATGTTACATTATTTATAAGACTTTCTTTTTGCACTAATAATAATGTAATTAAGACATTAGAGTATTGAAAGTTATCCCATATAGGCTACAAGCTAAAAACTAACTTATAACTAGGTACATAGGTAGGTATACAATATAAGTAGTGCCTGATGGCATGGTAGACAAAATTATTAGGTAATAATCAGAGATTCAAAACACTGAACATCTAGATTCCAAACCAAACTTATAGTGTTCCATATATGGATAAGTCACTAGTTAATAATAAAGTAAAAAATAAAGAATAGTATTTTAAACCTTTTTTATACATGATTAAAATATTCTGTTACAGTATAAAATCCATGTTCCAGAAAAAATGATTTTACTTTGAGCTTAAATGTCTCTCTGCTACAAGTGTGCATAACTTGTTTTTTATGTCATCTGGCAGTTTATTGAATACTTTAACTCCCATATGGACTGGATCGTTATCTAGCAACTTAAGTCTATGTCCCACCTGGTGTAGGTTGAGTCTACCTCTTGTGTTGAATCTGTGAAGCCCATCATTTGCAATAAAATATGTTGGGAAATCATGTACAAACATTATTACCTCCATCATGTACAGGCATGCCACCGTAAGGATTTTTATTTCTTTAAAATATGGTCGGCATGAGACCCTTCTTCCCAGATGCAACATAATCCTCAGGGCCTTTTTTTGTAAGACAAATACTTTTGTAATATGTGTTGTTGCACACCCAAAATAATATTCCATACGAGATCAGAGATTGCACGTTGGCATAGTAAACCATCTTTGTAGTTTTATTGTCACATTGTGAAGATAGGGTCCGCATCATAAAGCATGAGCTACTGAGAGTTTGCACAAACACTCAATATGAGATATCCATTTTAACTTATAGTCAAGTGTAAGGCCAAGGAACTTTGCATGGTCCACTATCTCAATGGATATGTCATTATGTGTGATTGTGTGTTTGTCTTGCTCTCCCTTTATTTGGAAGCTCATGATTTGAGTTTTAGAGCAGTTCAGCTTCATTTTATTAGCTGTGAACCATGCTTCTAATACTTTGAGAATACGTTCAAGTTTTAGTAGTAATTCATGAATGTTTTTTGCTGTTATCACCACACTGGTGTCATCAGCGAAAAGAATTGCTTTACATTCACCATCTAGATTAAAAGTAAGGTCATTTATGTACAGACTAAAAAATATTGGGCTTAGATTTGACCCTTGGGGGACACCGGTTATGAGAGGTTCCCAACCCGAAGAACTGCTCTCGGTTCCTACATCCACCCTTTGTTTGCGATGGAAAGGTACGACTTAACCCAAGATCCTGCCACACCTCGAATTCCATAGTAATTTAATTTTTTCAGGAGTATTTTATGATTTAGAGTATCGAAAGCTTTAGAGAGGTCGCACATGACAGTTCCTACCACCTCCTTCTTTTCCAATGATTGGTTTATCTGATGAATAAGTTGGAACGTTGCAGTCATGGTCGAATGTTTTTCTCGAAACCCATGTTGCTCTTCGCATAAAATGTTGTTTTCTTTAAGGAAGGGCTGGAGTCTGCTTAAGAAAAGCTTTTCTATTACTTTTGATAAGGTTGGCAGTAGAGCCACCGGTCTATAATTTGCTATGTTGTTTTGGTCTCCTTTTTTGAGCAATGGTTTTACTACTGAGTATTTTAGTTTCTCTGGAAATGTACCCGTTTTAAATGAACAATTACAAATATGTGATAGAGGTTCTGCTATAAAATTACTACTGTATTTGAGTATTATGTTAGGAATCCCATCCCAGCCTGAGGATCTTTTAGATTTTAGTTCACCTATGGTATTGTTTACTTCAGCTGGGGTTGTTTGGCTCAATACAAGATCTGGAATATCATCATGCCCTACTTTCCTCAAATTTTCTTCACACTTTTCAGTAGTATCTGAGTTTCCATCAACTAACGTACCGGCTATGGTGGTGAAGTATCTGTTGAAGGCATTTGCTACTTCCTTTTGTGTGGTTATTTCATTATTTTCTATTTTAAGTGTAATATTGGAGTTTGAAGGTTTACTATCTTTGCCCATTAAATGGTTGACCAAGTTCCATGAAGTTTTCACTCGATTGTCCGAGTGTTCTAATAGAGATGCGTTGAAATTTCTTTTTGCCTTCCTAATGGTCGCAGATAGTTCCTTTTTGAAATTTTTGAATTGTATCTTAAAATCTTCGCTAATATCAAATTTGCTTCTTTTAAATAGATTCCGTTTAGTTATGCACGCTGTCCTAATTTCGTCTGTAACCCACCCTTTGTTTCTGTTACGTTCTTTTAACCTGACCCGTTTTCCTGGGAAGTGCTTATCAAAGAGAGATAGGCATAGGTATATCTTCAAAAAATTATTGAATTTAACATCAACACATTCTTCTGGTTTGTTGTATATTACAGACCAATCTGTATTCGCTAGATCATATATGAAACTCTTGAATATTGACAGGTTTGAGAAATCTCTTTTTTGTCCATTGAGAGTTATCAGTATTTCTGGGATTTACGTTTGAGTTATTTTTATTTGCGCGAGCTTTTGTATGTGGTACTGGTATGTAAATGAGTTGCCCACTATGATCAGACAATCCAGAATCGAGATTAGTAATTTGTGTATAATTTGGAAGTTGGTAATCACATTATCAAGAGCAGATTGTGTGTTATGGGTTACCCTAGTTGGCTCATAGTTATGAGCTGTAAGGTTGTAGATACATAGGAGATTTTCTAAGTCTGCTCTTTGGCAATTGTCGACAGAGAAATCTATATTTAAGTCTCCGCAGATCATCATCCGTTTTTTTTCTTTGGATAGGGCCTTAATTACTGCTTCAAATATCTGCATAAATTCTTTTAAATAGCGTATGCCTGGAGGACGATACACTGTGACTAATACTAGTGGATTGTGGGGATTTAACTCTACTGCACAAAGTTCCAACACTTTTTCGGTAGTTTTATCAGTTATGTCGTCCCTGGCTTTATACTTTAAGTTTTTTGAATTCCTTGTATATATAGACACTCCCCCCCCCTTTATTTATTTTTCTGGTATAACATGAAGCTAGTTGAAAATCATTAATTAAGATTGAGTTTTCTTGGTAGGGCTGCATCCAATGTTCACTTATACATAGGATGTCAACTACCTCTGGTAATGAGTCTAGAAAGAGCTCTAGTTCTTCGGTTTTATTGCTTATGCTTCTAATGTTTTGGTGAAGAACTAATAGATTTCTGGATTGGTTGGCCTATTGCAGTTAATATTACCATTTAATAGTTGTATAGGCTACTTTGAGTTATTGGTTTATTAGTATTGGTAGTATTATGGTAAATGGCTTTTGTTGGTATAGTTAGTGTTTTGTCAACTTTTTCTGTCCCTACATCCATCTCCTTAATTAGTTTCCCTGATTTATAAGGTTTAAAGTGCTGTAAATTATATCTCGATAGAATTCACCTAGTTTAATAGAACCATGCCAGTTTGGGTGAAGCCCGTCTCTGCTTAAGTCCCTAGATTTGATGTATCTGTTTGGGTCGACAAACTTTACCTTCTGCAGATCACTTATCCATTTTAAATTGCAATTTATTTGATTGATGAAACTTGCCTCGACATCTGCTCTATGTATTATCGCACTGAGCACTACCTGCGTATCTGGATGAGTAGATAGATAGAGAAATAATATAAAGGCCAAACCTTAAGTCTGGCCAAAAAAAGGGTAATACAATATAAAATTTTTGTCATCAAAATGTAAAAAACTAAAAATTGAACCCAAATAAATATCCTAAAATAAATATTCTAACGCAAGTCTTTGTGCACGAGGGGGTAAGTGAATGGATAGCGCTCAACCTGAAAATAAGTAGGCAATAGCTTCCGCCCCCACTGGTACTGACTGGTATTAAATGCTACCTGTAAGAAAAATTATCATGGCTCCATTGCTAGACAAACAATATTTGTTCCAGCAATAAGACAAAATTATATTTTTCTTCATAAGACAGATTTAGGCAGGCCCAAGGTATATAACATAGGGCTATATGTACCTCGATAATATAGGCCTATAGCCTACTAATCTCCAGACTTTTTTATTACAATAAAAATATCAGGCATATAAAAAATGCATTTGCCTAATTAAATGTTGGCATAGGCCTACTATCTATTGGTATTGCTCATTAAACAAATCATGAAAAATCTTTAGGCCTAGGCCTACATTGTAAGTTTGATAGGCCTAGTAGATCTAAAGGCAAGTGTAGTGAGGGCTAGGATGGAACACAAACCTTTAAACTCGTTGACACATTTATTTTCTGTCCTCAGGTCCCAGAGATTAAGACGTCCATCCAACGATGAGGAATACAGTAAACTATCATTCAAAGGGCTAAATCTGATGTTTGATATAATAGACTTGTGTCCCTTTATGCTCGAAACTTTTGACAGCTGCTCAACATCGTAAATTGAGCACGTATTGTCGGTAAGGGCAACAGCCATCTTGGGATTGGGGCCCTGTGTCCCACTCACATGGAGAACGAAAAGATTGGAACATGAGACGCTCGTCTCTAAACCAAGATAATAAGGAACAGAAAAAGAAATCTCAATCTCGTTGTCTGATAGATCTCCTTCATCTGATAATCCCATGTCTTCATCTTCGTCATCATCTGATGTGTTATCGGTACCGGTATCATTGAATCGTATATTGTGGGATGTCTCTTCCCGCTCTTGCTTGATTGGCGTTTCACAGTCGTCTGAGCTAGATGTGATTCCATTTCCATTTGTTACTTTGTTGGACAGCATTTTATGGGTTCTGAAAGAGACACAAATATCAGAAGTAGAAGTAGGTAGCTAAAAGAGATTTGGCCCTGTGTCTGAAAGTGAAAATATCAATAAAATTTGTTTTGGATGGCCTTAAAAGACAATACCGACAGCAATTAATTTTTTTAATGATACCGGTACAACCATAGTGATTCAAATAATTTTATATGATTGCCTACTTGAACTTAATGAAGGTGGGTCTACCTACGTAGACCCTACAAATAAAAATAAGTATAAATTCATTTTGTGAGTCGACCCACCGAGTCACAAGTCACTACGTACTCCCATAACTGATTTTTAGTGGGGGACTTTAATTAAAAGTAGACCAAGCTAACCCTGTCGGCGCGGCTACACCAGAGACAAGCGAACAATAACCAACTAAAGACCGGCATAGCCTATTAAAGTACGGTACCGTTAGGAAAACACTGATCAATCAAGCTATCCACAATTCCAAAATAGTTAAAAATACAAAGTTACAGAGATTTGGGGCCCACATAAGGCTAGTTAGTAGTAGACCTGGGCCTAGGACATGTTTGAAGGATATTCGTATTTCACATGGAAGGGTTAGGGCCTACGCACTTATGGGGCCCGGGATATTACATTCAAATTATTTGGTTGGACCTTTCGGCTTTTGCCACGTCGATATTATTTACTTTTAACGTTTCAGCTAAAACTAACAAGTAATTGAATAAAAATTTAGGTTACAAGTTAGGAATAGGGCCTCTGCAAAATATTGTCCAATACAAGATTTAAGCTAAATAAACAACACAACACGTAACAACAAAAACAACCTTGAAACAAATAACAATGCCTTCTATGAAGTCAAATCAATCAGCTTAAAGCTATTTTTACATGCAATTTCAATAGTAATAGTACAATTCAATACATTTCAATTTAAAAACTGCTATACATTGTTCCTGTTTTATCACTAAATCTAATTTATTATATAATCTGTACCCAGAATAAAAAACATGTTTTTGAGTTGCTGATTTGTTTACTCTGTCCACAATAATGTTAGTATTATTTCCTCTTGTATTATGACTATGGTTGCTAGAGGAGTATTCTATCATGCAATTTAGATAAGTGGGCATATTTCCATTAATCATTTTAAATATGAATAAGAGTACATTTAAGGCAATTCTCTGTCTGACAGTTAAGAAATTTAATACATCTGATATTCTGCTGTATTGATTCCATCTCAAAATCACTCTCATCCCTCTATTTTGTAATTTTTGTAATATATCCAAATCTCTCTCATTTCTACCCCACAGGAGTGTGCAACAAAATTCTGTATGAGGAGCTATGATTGTCTTGTAGGCCTACATGACTAGTTAGTTTTAAGTGCATATCAATAAGAACCCCAAGATATTTAAATTCACTGACAATTTCTAGTTTTTCACCATTAATATGCAAAAACACTTCCTCATTATCATTATCCTTCATTACTTTGTTAAATACACTAACTGATGATGTCAGTATCATACATTTAGTAATTGTTAAATTAAGTTTTAATTTATTGAGTTTGAGCCACTCCATCATTTGCATTAATTGAATATTAATAATATAACACACTTCTTTATAATCCAGACCTGAATATGATACTAATGTGTCATCTGCAAAAACATTTAGAAATACATAATCCATGTTTAAATACAAATCATTTATATATATATAATAAACAATAAAGGACCTAACACAGAGCCTTGTGTGGTACTCCAAAATCATTGACCAGTTCTTCCGATACGTAATTTCTAAATTTAGTTTTTTGTCTTCTATTTGTTAAATAGCTACTAAACCATGCCATCACGTTACCTGCTAAACCATAAGCTTTCAATTTAGTCAAAAGTATACCCCTGTCAATAGTTTCAAATGCTCTTTTAAAATCTACAAATACTGCAGCAATAATGTGATTTTGATCAAGAGATTTCTTCCATTTTGATAATAAAAGTTGAATTGCAGTTTCACATGAATGCTGATCTCTAAAACCAGACTGATTTCCAAATAATAGTTTGTTATTTTCAAAATAATCTTTGATTTGAATGTGAACTGCTGTTTCTAGAACTTTTTCATACATTGGTAACATATTTATTGGTCTAAATTCATTTGCTAATTTTGTTCCTAATACCTTTGGTATGGGTACTATTGTGGTGATTTTCCACTCTTCTGGTACAACTCCTTCTTCTAGTGACATATTGATAGTATTAAGCAACTGATACCCACTTGTTCTAAAAGTTTTCTTAAGAATTTGTGCAGAAATACCTTCATCGGTTCCTTTTTTGTTTTTAAGTTTCATTATGATATTTCGCAACTGTTTTATCGTAATTGGCTTAAATTCACTAAATTCATTGTCTTTAGTTACATTTTCTATCAAATCATATCTGATTGACTAATTACTATCTTCAATGGAATTAACAATTTCCTCAACACTATTAACAAAATAATGGTTAAAACATTCGGCTTCAATATCACTATGAGTTGAACTGTTATTATCTTCAAATACAACTCTCTCTTCAATCTCACAATCCCCACTGTTTTCGCTTATCAAGCCTTTTAATGTATTCCACATTAATTTAGAATCATTTTTCTGTTTGTCAATTTTGTCATCATAGTATTTCCTCTTACAAACCCTCATATTACATAAAAATAAATTTCTATTCATTTTATACTTTTCCCAGTCTTCAAATTCCCCCGTTAACTGGGCCTTGATGTAACTACTATCCCTATCATTTTGAAGTTGCCTTAAATGCTCATTAAACCACTCATTACCTTTTATTTGTGAATTATTTGCAAAATCCTTTAATGGAGCTACTTCATCGATACACTCTTCAAAATTAGAAACATACTTAGATGCTACCACGGTCCACATTAATATCTGTTACATGCTGTTTCCATTCCTTCTTGTACAGTGCTTCATTTAACAAATCAAAATCATTATCTTCAAGTTGTTTACGTTTAAGTTTAGTTCTATGAGAATTATTTCCAATAAAATTTCTTTTTATGCAGGTTTGAGATTTGTACTAATAATGTCTTGTGGTCTGATAACTGATATTGAGATATCACATTGACTTGAGTACTACTCTTTTCAATTTCAAGATTTGTTATTGGATGAGCGTAGCGAGCGTAGCGAGCGAAGCGAAGATTCCATTTCACTACACTGGAGAAAAAAATCCGGAATGTTTTTTTTTTTTTTTTTTTTTTTTTTTTTTTTGTATTTTTGTGTGTCTGTGAACACGATTCCGGCTAAACCAATACTCCAATTGCGATGAAATTTTATGGAGGTCTATGAAATCTCTGAACGAAGAACTGCACGGGGGGAAAAATCGATCGAAAAATTATTTCTCATGAAAATCGCAATTTTACGATTTTTTTCGATTTTTAACAAAATTCTTCGATTTATAACACCTGCATGCTTTGTCCGATTGTAATAATTTTTTCACAAAACCTTTATTTTATGAATTGATATATTCGTGTGAATTTTGAGCGTTAACAAAAAATAAATTTCTTTAAAAAATCGCAATTTTGGAATTTTTATGATTTTCAAATTTCTTTGGCTTATAGCACCTACATGCTTTATCCGATCGTAATGATTTTTTCACAGAACCTTAATTTCATGAATTTATATATTCGTGTGAAATCTTAGCGCAATCGAAAAATTATTTGTTATGAAAATCGAAATTTGACGATTTTTTTCTTTTTTTAAATTACGATTAATAATTAAAAAAATTAAAGTTTATTTTTATTTAATTTAAATTAATTTTTAAAAAAAATCTCAACTTAGTAATGATTTTTTCACAGTACAACTGAAAATCCGCACACTTAACAACTCAATGCACCAATTACGCTCATCCAACAACGCGGCGGGACTTAAGCGTTTTCCTAGTAGCTAGATCTATCATTGTATTGCTATTTGATGTAACTCGTGTACATTCTTTGACTAGTTGAGCCATGCCTGATACAGTCACAATATCGTTTAATCTTTCACTATATCTCGAATGTGCATCCATATTTATGTTAAAATCACCCAATATTAAAATATTTCCCCTATAAAGCGCAAGCCCATCAAACCATTCTTCTAGGTTGTCTAGAAACTCTGTATGTGAACTATTAGGTGAGTGACATACAACTGCTAGGTATAATTCACTCCCTTTTATAGTCAGCCTAACAGCAAGGAGCCACATATTGTATTTGATTGCTTTGTCAATCTCAACCTTATATTTAATACCATTTCTTATATAAATCAACACTCCACCAGTATGGGAACTATGTGAAAAACAAACTGCATGTTTATACCCCTTAATTCGTAACTCTTTACTTGTGAACTCATCAGTAACATGTGTCTCACTAAGACAAACCATAGATGGTTTCAAATCAGCTATTGCTTCAACTAACAGATCCTTATTTGATTTAATACCCTGTATATTAGCATACATTATACCTCCCGAAACATTCCATGGGTGTCATGTCTTTTGCTTATTTGATACCTGATTTGCTATTCTTATGTAGCTTGGGCAAAGTTTATATAGCCGAATGGTTTGTGTCAACATTTAATTGATATGTATGATGTTGTTGCAATTGCTGCACTCAAAATAGTCACATTTACAACTGTCAGTAGTATGATTTCCTGCACAGAACATGCATATTGCACTTCTTTTACATTCCTTGGCATAATGCCCATATGAATTGCAATATAACACCTTTTCAGATAAATATGTTCACTTACGAAGTATCTGGCCCATCCAATATACAATCTGTTGTTATTAAGGAACTTGTTTTTCAGGGTAGTATTAACTCTAATGATAATATCTGATTCTCCATCTCTATTTGCCCTACCTTTATGTATTACTCTAAGATCTGCCTTATCTTCCAGTTCCAGTTTGTTGCTCGTTACAATTAATTAATACTAGGAAAACGCTAAAGTCCCGCCGCGTTGATGGATGAGCTTTTTAAAGTTTTAAGTTACTTTTGCTTTACTTTTGCAAGTGCTTTGTTTTGCTGCCTACGCATTGTAGGTGAATGTTGTCAAGTTTCTTTTGTTTCTTGTCAATTGGTATTATTTACCGTAAAAAACTTATATTAAAAGCTTTATTTCTATGGATTCTGGTAAACTTTTTCAACTTTTTCTTTCAAAAGGTACTACATCACCATAACCTTAATGTCCATGTATAATATGAACGTTGAAGCCCCACCCGTTTGGTCAGAATTGGCCCAAATGGCACGAAAATATCGTACAAAAAACCAAAAATCTTATAAAAGCTTTATTTCTATAGATTCTGGCTAACTTTTTCAACTTTTTCTTTCAAAATGTACTAAATCACCATAACCTTAATGTCCATGTATAATATGAACGTTTTAGCTTCACCCGTTTGGTCAAAATTGGCCCAAATGGCACGAAAATATCGCCCAAAAAATCGAAAAAAATCGTAAAAGTACGATATTCATGAGAAATATTTCTTCGATTGTACCCAAAAACGTGGCAAGTCTAAGTTCAGAGATTTCGAAGGTCCTGTCAAATTTTCATCCAGATCGCATATGCCGTTTGCCCGGTAGAGAGCGAACAAACAGACAGAAAAACAAACAAAAAAAAAACAAAAAAAAAAAAAAAAACACCCGAGCTAAATTTTTTGGGGGGTCGGTGAAATTGAAGTCTTCGCTTCGCTCATCCAATCAAACCCTATTTCCAACTAAGTCGGGTAGGGGGTGGGAGGGTCCCACCACATTCTTGGCTCCACGGGGTTATCGAAGCCGGCTAGCCATGCCTGACGCTTCTCCCACATCATCTTTTTCTTCCTCTGCGTCATCAACTTCACTTTCTTCCTCTCCTCTGTCATCTTCCTCAGGGACCTCCACCAGTTTGTTCCATGTTTTTCGTTCTTCCCAACATTTTTCTTGGTTAATCCTTTCCCAAGCTGCATTTCTCTTTTTCAAATCCATTGCTATATCGTTTATAATATTCTCATCATCATATTCAAATTCTTTCAGATTAACATCATGGATTTTTAACAAAGAATATATTTTAGTATCTGCCATATTTTGTGATTCCGTACTATACCTGTCTCCGAGTGAGTACTTCTTCTACTTTACGTTCTAGAATCTTACTCAATTTGTAGATCTATCGGATTAATTGTTTTCTTCAGATTTTCGTGAGTAGTTTTGCTGGTCTGTGTTACATTCTTGGGCACTATTTTTAGAACTGCCACATTCTTAGTTGGCCTAAACCTATTAGGCCTAATCGCATTCTTCACCATTTTCAACTTTTCACTGGAGACATCTTCTTCATCTTCCAGTACCGTTTTACTATGATCCACAGAAGTTTTGATTGATTCTTTTTCTTTCCTTTGGTGTTTTGCTATCTCACTGTATTGTATCTTGTCCACTTTTACTTGATCTCGTGTTTGTTGTTTCATTTGATTGCTTTCAGTTTTTTCACATCCTTCTCCTTCCTCTTCTTCTTCTTCTTCTTCTTCTTCTTCTTCTTCTTCTTCTTCTTCTTCTTCTTCTCCTTCATCTTTACCTTCTTCCAAGTAATTCAGCCTCCTCTCAAGCTCCTTCTCTCTTGTCTCGTGTACATTTATTATGTTTCTCAATCTATGTATTTCTTTTTAAGTCCATTTATTTGCACCAATGTTAGCAAACGTTACCACAATTCCATTGACGACTCCAGACTTCAATCCTTTATTTTTCTTTGTGCAATTTCCATTCCCCATCTCTCTTTCCTAAATTCCTTTATGGATCAATCTTTCTAGCTTCCTAGTTTGAACATTTCTACGGTCTGTTTTGTCCCCTTCACTTGTGTCTGGGCATGTATGTGAAGTGGGCGTTTCTATACCAGGTTCTGCGCTTAAATTTAGTTTCATAGGTAGGCCTTCGTCTACAATTTCCAGGCCTAGTTGTTCTATTCCACTATCTTAGTCCACTTTACCTCCTTCATCAATATCTGTAGGCCTCAATGCCATGCCTATGTCAGATGTACAGCTTGGGGTTTTTACGTTTGGGCATTTGTGTAGAGTGGTCATGGTGTGTTTACTAGACTCTACGCTAAGCTTTAGCTCCTTAGGTAGGCCTAGGTCTACTATTCCCAGGTCTTGTTCTATTTCACAGTCCACTTCCATTTTACCGCCTACATCAACATCCGTAGATGCCTGGTCTACGACATCGGCAGATGAACACAGCCCTACTATTTGGATTTGATCCTGACCCACCAGTCCAATTCCTACAATTTTCCTTTTCACACACAATTTACACTCCCATGTACTTTCTCCCGATGTATCTCGTTTCTTTTCCTCAGCACAGGGGAAAAGGTGCCCACTGCTTGCAGCCGACACACCACAACCCCACCCTGACTTCCCTTTCACACACCAAACACTTATTCCCTACATTCGTCTTCCCTAGTTGTGTTTTGATCTTTCCAACACTTTTCCCTAGCTTAGCCTTGGCCATCTTTCTATTTACGTTTTTACTCACCAATTCTAGATCAATTTTCAAAATTTATGGCCAAAAATGTTCTTTATGATCGTTTATTCTCCGCACCACACTTTTAACACCATCTTTATCACACAATATTGTAAATAACTAGGTATTTTCAATGTTGATATTTTTATTCTCATTTTTGATCCCGATAGGCCTACGGTTGAAAAAGTTTGCCCATGCACGAAAAAACGGTGGGGTTTTAACGTGTGCCTAAGGACAACTAGATACAAAGAGGGGTTTTGGAGCTAGCCCTAGGCCTAGGCAGACGTGTCCCATCATGGGATAGGTGAACTAGGCATTAGGGCTAGGTCCTTCCCCAGGGACTATCTACGCTAGCCTAGCCGATACTTCTTCGGTTGGTGTTAGTCAACTGGGAAAAGCATAGGTTAGGGGGGGGGGGCGCATAGCGTGTATGTTTTACAATAACCTATGCCGAAGAAGTGCCGCCTAGCCAAGGCCTACTTGTCATATGAAGCAGCTGACAGGGACAACATGGAACTTCTTCGGTTTGGGGGATACTTTTGTCGGCACTTATTCGGCTAGGGGGGTCCAACTTTTGTACACCTTGTTAACACTGCTATATTGCCTTGTTACTGCTTATGTTAGGCTAAAGGTGTACTTTTGTTAGGTTAGCCGAACTTTTCGCTGGCTACAGTGCGCCGCGCTAGTTCAGGGATACAATCGATGAGAGCGCACCCGAAATCCTTTTCGTTACAGTGTATATAAAAGTTGGACCCCCCCTAGCCGAATAAGTACCCTTTTGTCTGGGAAGGAGTTTGTAGGGGGTTAGGACTAGGAGGGTTGTTTACATTTGGTTCCCTATGGCTTTGTGTATCCAATCCCTTTGGATGCCCATGGTGCAGGCAACAATTTACGCCCAAAAAGGACTGTCCAAATGTTGGACCCTCCCAACCCAAGAAGTTTCGGTACTCTTTCGGTTAAGAATGGCCAACTTTTCACCACTGTTTTTTTTCTCTCAAAAACGTCGCAAAACCACTGTAAATGATTTATATTTTATATTTCTAGTTGTATGTAATGAAAAAATGCACTCGCAAGTTTCATTTCATGCTGTTTTATAAACAAAAGTAAGTTATAAGTAGCGAGGAGTGACGCGCCTTTAGGCCACTCATGCTGAGAACTGAGCACTGCCACCGAGCCGTACACTCACTGTAAGTAACCTTACAAAACATAATAAAAAAATCCTAAAAACAAAAAATACCTTCAAAACCTTTAACGTCGCTATTTAAAAACTTCAAAATTTTTAACACCCACAACACAATTTGCAAGTGGTGAAAAGTTGGCCATTCTTAACCGAAAGAGTGCCGAAGTTTCTACGGGACGACAACATAATTATCATGACATAGGGCCTAGGCCTAGTAGGCCTAGATACATAGCAACGTAGTAAATAGTAATTTTTAATAGGCCTAGGCCTAGTAGTTCTTTATGAACAAGTATAAAATCATGTAAGTGAGGTTAGGGTTCCGAGGTAGGGCTAGCCTAGGGACCCTAAGCAAGGTTAGCACTGTTAATACTGATGGGCCATCGTGTTGGTCTGCCCACACGAAAATAAAAGAGTAGGTCCATTGTGGTGTATTAGTAGGTCTGATTAAATCTACATCCTTACCTTAATAAACAACTGTAGGCCTACCTAAGCACGTGGTTACTTGTTGACAGTCGACGACTGGCGGCCACTATCCACATTCCACTGCCTGTTTTACTGCAGCTGCCACGCAACAGCTGACGGCTGGTATTAGGGAAGGCGGTGCAGTAAAAGGCGCTCTTTTTTAACTACAAAAATTTCGAAATGTTATGTGGGCACTCAAAGCAAAATAATGTGGGCCTATTTTAATTTTTAATCAAGTTCTACAACTTGGATTACCAACTAGATAAGATATTTTTTACGGACATGACATTCTTGTGTAATGTACTGGTATCAAAGATGACTAATCTTTGCTGGTATGTAATTCATGTCTACACAAATAAATAAATACATTTGTGGTATCTGGGAGGATAGTTGGAAGGGAATGTATGTATGTATCTACGAGTGCGTTCCGTTACCTGCTGGACGTACTGAACCAGTAGCCAGCTTTACTGTAACCGTTCCGTTAACTGCTGTCAGCAGTGTGCTGAGCATGCCCGTAAATTGCTGGCCCAGCGCCTGCAGCACCGCCGTCTGGATGTATGTAAGATACATTTGTATCTTACATACATCCAGACGGCGGTGGCCTTCAGTAACTGAAAACATGACTAATCTTTGCTGAAAGTGCTGGAGGTTTTTCGCTCAGTAGGCCTATCGCCAGTAAACCAGCTAGTGTCATGGCGGTGTTGAAATGACAGTTTTGCTTCCAAAGTTAATAAATTGCTTTATTTGTCCAGAAAAAATGAGATTTACGATATTGTAGTGGACTGAAAATGACAATAATAATTCGGAATGAGCTAAGAATATTTATTTGCGAGCTTACACTTCTTTTTTAATTCATAGCTTGCAATTAATGGGCCGATGACTCTAGGCCTAGGCCTAGGCTAGATGACGGCTTTAAATATTCCGCCAAGAGAATTATTTATTTATTAAACCGATAATCGAGAATAAACGTGAAATCTTCCTATTTCTCTTCACGTTTACCCTGAATAGTTAATATCATGTTTTAAATTGACTGAACGATTATTTTTCTGACAGCTGCAGTGTTTGTGCTGGATGCTTTTACTGGGAACCATTCCGTTTTCTAGGCCTACTGACAGCGCAGGCTAGCACTGGTGTTTACTGTGCTCCCAGTAGAGCCAGCAGTTATCGGAACGCACTCTACATATACTAGGAAAACGCTGAAGTCCCGCCGCGTTGTTGGATGAGCGTAATAGGGAATATTCCACTTCCGCCAAATACTGTACGAATAGATTTTTTAGAAGAAGTATTTCGTCCCGATTACAAATATGTACTTTGTTTTTCCGTGAAATAATAATCCAGTGATTTATAGCCGTTTTAATAGCAGCACTTTTTTAAAGCGGCAAAAACGACTGTGACGTCAGAACTGTGTTGATCCAACGCCGTCTGGATAAACATACATCCAGACCAAAGATGTTGGAATAGTATTATAGTAGGATCGAGATATACATCAAGACGGCGGTGTTTAAAACAAAGCAGCGCCTAGCGTAGCCTACAGTAATGTAAACAGATGGCGGACATTTTACATTTAACGCCTAGCCAGAAAACGAGAAAAGTTGACATTGCAATCAAAAAACAAAACTGAAACAGTCCTAGGTCTAGGCCTAGACGTAGAAAATTATATATAATACAACAGTCTAGGCCAATCGTTCCTGTAGGATATAGGCATTGGTATGTGAATACTAAAAAGCCCTAGGCTTAACTTGCCAACCCTAGGCCTGCACGTTCATGTTCTGACACACATCCCGCACAAAAACCTTACTTTGATGACTAATTAAAGCCTATTGTAGGTAAAGAATACCATGATAGTCCTAGGCTATGCAAAACTTCAAGACAAAATGCTCGTTATTCTTTACATTGATTAAAGAAGGCGATAGCCTTCTTTAATCAATGTTCTTTATCACAATGATCTCGCGAAATCTCCTGTCACATACGAAAAAAAGAAAACAAAAGGCGGTGAAAATGTACATCCCTGTGGAGTTGTTTGTGTTGAGCGGATGGGCGAGCACCGCCGTCTGTATGTAAATATATACAAACATACGTACATTTAGTTTCCAATTGGCCTTGACTCAACACAGTTATGACGTAGTACCGTCCAAAGATGGCGCACGCTCGTTGTTGGCGCGCAAACTGGGTGTCCAATTTACTTCTTGTTTAAATTACACAAAAAACATTTTTTTTTAATAAATAAAAGTGCAGTGACTATTAAGACATGAATAAGAATTAAAATAAAATATAAAATATTAAGTGGAATATTCCCTATTGGTGCATTGAGCTGCCATGTGTTATGCGGATTTTCTGTTGTTCTGTGAAAAAATCATTACTAAGTTGAAGATTTTTTTAAAATTAAATTAAATTAAATTTTTTGAAATTTTCATAAGAAATAATTATTTGATTGCGCACAAATTTTACACGAATATATTAATTCATAAAATTAAGGTTCTGTGAAAAAACCATTACAATAGGATAAAGCATGTAGGTGTTATAAGTCAAAGAATTGTTTTAAAAAAGAAAAAAAACGGAAAATTTCGATTTTCATGAGAAACAGTTTTTCGATTGCGCTCAAATTTCACAAGAATACCTAAATTCATAAAATCAAGGTTCTGTGAAAAAATCATTACATTCAGATAAAGCATGTAGGTGTTATAAGTTGAAGAAATTTTTTAAAAATCGAAAAAAATCGTAAAATTGCGATTTTTATGAGAAATAATTTTTCGATTGCGCTCAAAAACGTGGCAGTTCTTCGTTCAGAGATTTCGAAGGTCTCCATAAAATTTCATCGCAATTGGAGTATCGGTTTAGCCGGAATCGTGTTAACAGACACACAAAAATACAAACAGAAAAAAAGAAAAAAAGAAAAACATTCCGGATTTTTTTCTCCAGTGTAGTGAAATGGAATCTTCGCTTCGCTCGCTACGCTCATCCAAATATGTATATGGTGTATGTGGTCGAATTTGTGAGGGGGATGTGGGTGGACCCCCCCCCCCATAAGAAAGATAATGGCTGAGCCATCCCCCTAAACAGTGGCGTATCCAGGAATTCATAAAGGGGGGGTTCAATCAATTTTTTCATAGATGTGCCGAAAGCTAAGTGGGGGTCCGGGGGGCTTGCCCCCCCGGAAAAATTTTCTTCTTCAAGGTCATTTTGGTGAAAATCTGTGCGTTTTAAAGCATCACAATGACCATCTTCTAAAATCCTGTTTTTAATCCAAAAGTTTTCTATTTCAAGGTAATTTTTGTGAAAATCTGTGCGTTTTAAAGCATCACCAATTTTTATCTACTAAAATCCTGTTTTTAATCTAAAAGTTTTCTCTTTAAAGGTCATTTTGGTGAAAATCTGTGCGTTTTAAAGCATCAAAATAACCAACTTTGTATCTACTAAAATCCTCTTTTAGTCAGACGGTAATTTGTAGTTATTTTATTTTCTTCTTTACACCTTTTTTAAAAGGGGGGGGTTTGTCCCCCCTCTCCCCCCCTTTGGATACGCCACTACTCCTAAAACTAAATATTGTGGTATGAAACACGGACAGATATGCCACTTTTTTTACAAGAGATGCAACCGCCTGATTTTTTATTTTGCTCTAAAATGCATAGATTTCTACCCAAATCACCTAAACATCCTAAAATTACCCGGGGGCAAGCCCCAGGACCCCCACTTTTGTACACTTTAATCACTTATTTATTTCCAAATACGAGTTAATTAAGTGTTCTCCTATGGTCCTACCTCAACCATTATGCGGCAGCTGGTAGGCATGTTCAAATTGTCTCGTATTTAAAACCCATACGGACCAACGGTGGCTTTAATTTACTGCGTTGGGTCGGTATTCGAAATGAATAATAATATTAATAAACAAAACATAATAAACATAACAACATAGTAACATAATGAAAAACATGGGGTTCGAACCCAGAACCTCCGGCTTAACGTGCCATAGCTCTATACCAATTGAGCTACCGGGACCATAGAACAAACTGCTATTTGTTGTGATTGTTGAGTTCCATGACATAAATCCAATATTTCATGTGTTTTTATGCGTATTCTTTTTCTTTACGTCTTCTTTTTTTAAATAATTAAGCATGCAGCAAAATGAAGCAATTTTACTAAGAATATTCTATCTGCTTAACTTCATTATAATATAGTTTATTAAATTTTGCTTTATTTCATTAATTTTTTACTAATGCGTTTTCCTAGTCTAGTTGGCAAAGGCGCCTTTATACCAGGAACGTAGGAGACCTTGGTTCAATCCCCGGTCGGGATAGATTTGTCAATGTCTGGATTATATTTTGAAAATGTATAGAACATGTTTTGAAATGCATACAATACTATGGAGTAGGGCACTTTACCTTAGGCACTTTACATTGTGGTTCCAGTGGAACTTACACATGGCAGTGACCAAACATCGATCGTTGTGCACTCTGGGGGGAGATTAGTTTGACCATTGCCCATTCAAAATATGATTCGATAAAAATTATTTGTTCAAGAACAAAAGCCATTGTCGTTAAATTAAATCTTACACAATATTGTCAGCGTGTTATCAATTTATTATTTCTTGTAGGTTTGAATCGCAACAGAATGATGTTGCTAAAAATGTTAACAGCACCCACAACACTAATCCCCGATGACGGTTTAAAATTTCAGCGCAATCGGTTCGGTGGTTCGGCCGTTTTGAATCGAACAAACAAACAAACAAACAAAGACATCAGACATACGAGATAATCACATGAAGTCCCGTTTGACTTCCGTTGCATGACCTATGATAATACCAACGATAATACGTGGGTAATAGGCCTACTCTGACGCTTTGCTCCATCGTCTATTTCTAGTTGCCAATGTTGGGACAATAGTGTTCACATTATGAGCTAGGTACAAAACTTAATTTTGCGATGATGTATTTAACTAGGAAGCTTCGCAAACGCTTTTTCAGGTGCGTTGTTGGATGAGCGTAATTGGTGCAGATGAAAAAGTGTAAAATTGCGATTTCCATGAGAAATAATTTTTCGATTGCGCTCAAATTTCACACGAATAAATTAATTCAGAAAAATAAGATTCTGTGAAAACATCATTACAATCCATAAAGCATGAAGGTGTTATAAGTCGAAGACATTTTTTTTAAATCGAAAAAAATCGTAAAATTGCGTAAAATTGCGATTTTCACGAGAAATAATGTTTCGATTGCGCTCAAATTTCCCACGAATGGAATATATGTACGAATATTCATAAAAGTAAGGTTCTGTGCAAACATCACTGTAATCGGATAAAGCATGTAGGTGTTATAAGTCGAAGAAATGTTTTAAAAAACGAAAAAATCATAAAATTGCGATTATCATGAGAAATAATTTTTCGATTGCTCAAAAACGTAGCAGTTCTTTCAGAGATTTCAAAGGCCTCCAGAAAATGTCATCACAATTGGAGTATCGGTTTAGGCGGAATCGTGTTAAAAACAAACAAAAATACAGAACAGAAAAAAGAATGGAAAAAAATCTGGATTTCTCCAGTGTAGTAGAATTGAATATTCGCTTCGCTCGCTACGCTCATCCAAATATTGTTTCAACACACCTTTCCATCCCGGCGTATAACAGAAATACATTTTCTGAAATAACGTTTGATGAACGATTTTTTTAAACGACGACGACGAGAACTTCTTTAAACTCAAAGGCCCTCAAAGGCCCTTAGGCAGTGGCGTCATTAGGGGGGTTTGGGGGGGGGGGGGCGTGCGCCCCCCAATCGCAATCCGCGACCCCCCAATAATTTCCTTGTTTTACTTTTTTTTCAATAAACAACCCACATCACAGCTGCACTTTACGCGAATTATCACTACTGAAAATAATTTGATATCATCTCTTTATTAAACTAATGATGTACCGATGGGTAATTTCTTATTAAAAGACACGAGATTAAAAAAAATGGTTGATGTTAATTTTTGCTAGTAGTTTGGAATTAATTCATACGACAATTAAATTGTCTAATTGTGAAGTGTTTCATTTCCTTCTTTAGTCCGAGCCCAATAAAAATGGTGAATTTACTTATAGAATAGTAATAAATAGTTTTCAACTGCGTTTTAGAGCAGTCTTGAAAGTTTTCAAAACTGCTCTAAAACGCACTGATTTGCATCAAAATTACCTTGTAATTGAAAAAATACAAAGGGACAAGCCTCTCAGAGCCCCGCCCTAAATTCGATCATGAATCTTTCTTTTGTATTGTCCAAAATCATCAGTAACAAATAAATGTGTCTCTAAATTGAAAATAAGATCAAACGTTATTATGTTGCTATGTATGCTGTGAATTGTTAAGCTCAACATGACGACAAAACAAATTGACGCACACAAACTACAATATTTTGGTATTGCATTCAGCCTAACGCTTTTTTCTAAAACGCACCAAATGCACTCAAAAAACCTGATTTTCAAAAATTTCGCCTGCGGCGCAATTTATGGGCGGCGGGGCCCCCATACCCCGTGCTTAGTCCCTTTCCCACGAAAGTACTTGCGTCCCCCAATGTCCAATCTCTATAGTGACGCTCCTGCCCTTAGGCCTTTGCGTCTAATGCGTCATGTGCCTACAACGAGCCGTAGCTCTTAATAGGATCATAAGAATTAATTAAAGCACCTGACATATTACAGACGGTACAAAATAAAAGTTTTGAACCGTTGGATGAAAAAAAAAATCGTCCATTAAAAGTTATTTTTTCAGAAAATTATTTTCACTTTTGTATACAACTAGGGAAACGCTTAAGTCCCGCAGCGTTGTTGAATGAGCGTAATTGGTGTATTGAGCTGCCATGTGTTACGCGGATTTTCTGTTGTTCTGTGAAAAAATCATTACTAAGTCGAAGATTTTTTTAAAATTAAATTAAATTAAATAAAAAAATAACTTAATTTTTTTAATTAATCGTAATTTTTAACAAAGAAAAAAATCGTAAAATTGCAATTTTAATAAGAAATAAATATTCGATTGCGCTCAAATTTAACACGAATATATAAATTCATGAAATTAAGGTTCTGTGAAAAAATAATTACAATAGGATAAAGCATGTAGGTGTAATAAGCCAAAGAAAGTTTTTAAAAATCGAAAAAAATCGTAAAATTGCGTTTTTTATGAGAAAAAATTTCCCGATTGCGCTCAAAAACGTGGCAGTTCTAAGTTCAGAGATTTCGAAGGCCTCCATGAAATTTCATCGCAATCGGAGTATCGGTTTAGCCGGAATCGTGTGGACAAACAGACAAAAATACAGAAAGAAAAAAAAAAACATTCCGGATTTTTTTCTCCAGTGTAGTGAAATGGAATCTTCGCTTCGCTCGCTACGCTCGCTACGCTCATCCAATTAATTTAATCTTGAAACATAATTGAAAAAATCAATGCTCGAAATTTAATATTATGCTATGACTATGACATGACTATGACTATGACAGCTATGACTCAGTGTGTACTCAATTGTTCCATGGCTGGCAGAGGCTAATGGCTATGTCCCGACGATATTTTTTACTCAACCGCCTCGAGAAATCTTTGATCAGTCGCGTTGATGGATGAGCTTTTTTGGTTGACTTCTTCTGTTCATTGATTACTGTTTCGTGTCGTAAGAGCAAGAGTGAACCATGTCTGCCTTGAACAATGTGAGGCGACCGACTGCGATCCTGCACATCGACTCGCCCTAAAACAAGTTTTGTGAGAAATATTTATTCGATTGTGCCCTTATCCAAGCTCAGCGAATTTGAACGTTCCCATAAATTTTAATCACGATCGGAGTAGCGTTTTGCTTGGTCGTTTTGAAAAGAAGGAAAGTTCCAATATAATTAATTTTTTATACTGTATACTTTACGATATCAGGTACTGGAATTCGACGGGATTACGACGACGAAAGAAACTTGTAAAGAAACGTTAAATTCGTTCCAAAGTCCCACGAAATAGCAACTTTACACGTTACAAGTTCCTGAAAAGGAATGTGTTCTAATTTGTCTTTGAGAAGGGAACGCGTTCCTCCCCAAGACTGGAAATCTCCTTGTGGACCTCCGACCTACCAACACATCACACATATATACATCATACGACATCATACACGCCTCACGACATTGAAAGTTCTCTAGAGAAAATGAAGGGAAATAAGAACACAGAATATGAATGTTAGCTTTTAAAACATTATTTAATGAAAGTGCTAGCTAGACACAACCACACAAAGACAGTGAAGTAGGCATCTTTTATTCAAACACGATAATACAAATAAATAGACTTACATTTTTATTTTATTACTGCAGATAAAAGTCATAATACACATTGTTGGTTTCAATTTAACATCGAATATAATGGTAGGTTGGCTTTGCCACTTACTTACTGACATACTATTGATTACACTTTTATCAATTAATATTGTTCATGAACCACACTGCTAAATTTGTTATTCTTAATATAATATTAATGAAAGTATTTTGACCACCATTTTTGTAATTCATTATAATCGGTGATATTGTATAGAGTAGCTATGTATAGCGAAGGTCCTACAGTCCATACTCCATAGCACACGTATTATTATTTGGACTAAAGGGAGGTGAACATATATTCTATAACTCACACTTTCTAACGTGGCCAAAATTTTGCTCCAAATTACTGCCAAATTCAATAGTAAATTTAATAATAATTATTATTAATAATTATAATAATAATAATAGGTAATAATAATTTTTGTAATTAAATTTACTAAGCCCGAAATTAATCATTATCATTGCAAACGGTTTGATATAGAATAAGAAATGGTAATATTTATTTTCCGTCCTGACTAAATGTTCAATCGTCCAATTAATTATGTCATTTTATATTATATATATATTTTTTTAAATTTCACGTTCTTTTCCTCTTTACACATTTTAATGATGAATTTGAAATAAATTTTATCTTGAAAAACATAAGAACTAACCATGTTTGGACGTTTGTCACACGCGAACTTACGGCCTCATGTGGTCCAGTATCCACAACATAAAACGAGCCACATTCGTGTAAATAGCGGGTGCGTCAGTTACTGCGCAGTCCCTGGCTCCGAACGAGACTATGCCGATGATGAAGTATCGCGGCGGGTTATTCCCCAGCGCCTCGATCTTCATGAGAGGTCCTCCCGAGTCGCCCGAGCACGAGTCCTGGCCAATATGGCCGCCGGCGCACAGCTGAGTCGGCCCCACGTTGGTGTATTCCTTGTAGACCTGATCGCACAGGTCCAGATCCTGGATACGAATCTTGAGAGTTTGCAGTGTCTTACTCGTTGTCTTGGTTTCTGACAGGGGAAAGCAAATGTTTGATTAACAGTATTTATTAGGAATTTGCAACTTTACAGGCTATTCCATCACACAAATGATAACCTTCTTGCGAATAATCAATGATATAGAATATATTGATACTTTGTCGACCATTGACATAGTTATAATATGTACCAACACCACGTGGCCCGCGCCATTAAGCCTACATGCGCGCGCATCTAGGTTGTTCAGTAGACACACCCAAGGTCTACTCATCTTCGCCGCCTGGCGGAGGCTCGTCTAGCTCGCTCGTGTGGCAACCTAGAGAGTTAACGATCCTCCGCTAGGCGGAGATCTAGGAGACCTTGGGTACGCCCAGTGGCCCAGTTCTCGCCAACAGCCATGAGGAACACACCGCCGCGGGATCGATTAGTCCTCGCCGCCCCGCACTTTCCACTTTTCTAAGTGTATATACAAGTTTGCTAGACACATTTGGGTTTTGTAAGGTGTTGCTACCTAAATATACACATGATAGCTACATTAATTTAATAATTTTACACACAGTCACACAAACAAACAAGAAGTCGACTGGAGTGCAAGTGATTGAAAGTATAGTATAATTAGCATCGGTCGGTTTATGGGCGCTTTTGTCAACGGAACTAAAGTAGGTCCCAGACAAGTTACCAATGCCTGCTTTGCTTGTACCTCCAGGACTAAGTCGTTTGAAGAAGGCTGCTTAGAATATATGAAATACCAACCAAATCCAAGGCTTGTACACACCATTTAGCTGTAATACACCAACAATCAGGGGCCTTTATTAGCGTTTCCGTGAGTGATCGCTATAGATACAAGAGTGTACGAGTCGGAGAGGTCACATCGATCCCGCGGCCGCGAAGCCGTAAGTGTATTTGCAGTCCAATGCGGTAGGCACGCGGTTACTAAACCGACAATATCCACTCAACGGTAAGGACAATGATTTGCAAAGCAAATGCTTATTGAGCGTCAAGTGGAGACGCTCGCTACGAGAGTCTCCACTTGACTCTTATGGCTCGAATGTCTGTTTTTTCCCCCTTTTTTTCTGTTACTGCTTCGGTACAGGTCGCACCGTTTCTCTGATCGACCTGAAATTTTGCACTCATGTACATACCACCTATGCGGGTTGCTGGATAGATTTTGAACAAAATCCGATCGTTGGTTATAAAAAATAAATAATAAAAAAATATATAAAAATGTTCCGATCGTTTTGAAATTTTACAGGGTCAATAAGTACAACATTCTCTCCTACTTTACAAATTTTCAGCTAAATCGGTCAAGACCTTTATGGGAATGTACTCGGGTCGTGTTACACGTACCGGATCTCGCTCAACAACGCGACGGGACTTTAGCGTTTTCCTAGTTACATTTTAACTCAGCAAGACTGTACAAAATCATACTCGGAGGAAATAGCTCCTGCCTCCACTCCAATTATATGCAACAGACACGTATCACTAAACGAAAACATCAACAATGCTAACAAAACAATTTGAGCTGAATTATTAGTGCTTTGCACTTCTAGGTGTCAGCAATTACAATATGGAACACACAACGTAGGTAAGGCCAGCATAGCATATACATATTAAGAGGATGTAGGACGATTGGTCGACTGACACCACAGTTGCTTGCAAATATGGGTAGTTTTTATGGAAGCGGAAACACAGGGCTCTACACAGTAACACTTTTTAAGAAATTATTTTTAAATAATTATAAAAAAAATTATAATGATTTTCAGGTTTTTGGATTTTCTTAAAAAGCCTAAAATTGTCAACATTCGTGGCTTAAACATTGTCCTCGCAATACAAGAATCAACAATATGCATTTTTCTAATTAGTAACTAATTGCACTACGTGTAAATAAATTGAGATTTGTGTTATCTTTTATTTACAAGTTCACAGACCAGAAGTTTATCCAGCACGTCTAAAAATTATGGGATTTAAAACGGTTGGGCAAAATGTTTGTTAATATGTTACGTACAACAAGAGTGCGAACTGCTATTTAGTAAACTATATTTTAACCATTTTATGGAAATCAATTATAAAAAAAACGTTTCAGCGGGGTATCGAAACCATGTTTTGATTTTGGTGTATGCATTTCTGATAGATATTAATAAGACACAAAAGCTTACAAAAGAGTAAGCCTAACAACTACCAAGATAATGTGGTTCTGATGTTAAACTGACCTGGTTGTCGAAAAAGGGAAAATATGTAATTTTATGAATGCTAATAAGTTGGTGATGTGCAGAACGTTTCATTCTGAGGTCAAAGACTAAGTAAGTAAGTAAGATAAAACTAAAGACCCTAGATCTATTTTAAAACGCCTCGTTCCACTGTGCAGGCTGTCACAGGCGCCGGTCTCGAGCTGTGCTCTTGCTTTCTTTCTTTCTTTCTTTCTCATTCGTGAAGTGGCGTCGGAATCTAGTCCATGTCGCCAGTTAAAATCTTGGTAATAATAGAGATAATAATAGAGATGATAAAATGAAATACAGTTGAATATCACTTTTGGATTTCGAGCTGTTAAAAACTATGAGAATCACTTTTGGATTATGAGGTTGAGGTGTTAAAAACTATTTGGAGGGTAACCTCCGAGCTGTGAACGTGAGCCAACCGTCAGGTATCACCCCGACGGTTGAACTGACTGAGTCTGAGAGCTGTGCTCAATGAACTTACCCCACTGAGCTCTATATACTTGGAAGTACTTGGAAGTATGTAGAGCTCAATGAACTTACCCCACTGAGCTCTATATACTTGGAAGTACTTGGAAGTATGTAGAGCTCAATGAACTTACCCACGTCGATGACTCCCCATCCTGCCACTTCAGCCAACTCCGAAACAAAGTTGGCGTTCATTAGTGACCCATGCGTGATACATATTGGTCGGATATACACTGAAACAAAAATAGTTACCTACTTTAACATTCATATTCGTTTGAGGTGGTTCATTGAAATTTATTTTTCTTTCTTCTTTTTTTCGTTTTCTGCCCTTTCCTTTTATTATTTTTTCTTTTTATGATATGTTTTTCAATTCCATTCTCTTTAGTATTTTAATTACTTAATTATTTATAACTATCCCAAATATTTCCATGTTTTCTACATTGAATCTAGTTATTAACCGACGTGTCGTTAGGCGCGCGACTCTGATTTAGGGTTCGAATCGGGTTCGAATCCCGTCGAGACCTGGCAATCCTGATGAAGGTTTCTTCCATGTTTTTTTCAGCCGTTAATGCGAACGCAAGGGAGGGATTGGGTTATTTTAAACTGCCCTCGAACATCCCTTCACAATCGTCCAAACTCCAATCTACCTATAGTTATAGGCACCTGAAGAGGACCATGCATTACACCATGGTCAGGTTTTCCCACGAAATTTGGTAATTATTAGTATAGTATAGAACTCAATGGTATTACTGTTCTTCTATTTTGTGAATTGTTATTGGTTGTCCTCCTATATAGGAATGATATAAAATACTGTATTGTTGAGTGTCTGAATATGAGAACATTTTACTCCCCGAAACTAGAAGCGAGCTCTGGTGGCCCCGAGGACGACAACATCGATACCAACGACGACAAAGACTGAGGACACTGAACATCTCCGAGGCTAGAGTGGCACTAGTAGGGGGGAAATGAGCGTTCTGGCTCACCTGTTTTTTCCGGAGCCTCGGAGCCAGTCGGATCCGCGCGCACCGCTCGTGTATAAGACTTTTAAATTTTTTCCCGGGGCCCGCCCAAATTTTTAATCAAAAACCTAACCTTTTTCTCCCATATCGTGGGGGCGAAAATTTTACACCCCCCTTATATTTTTTTTTCTTTTCCCCCCCCCCTTTCCAACCCCTCATTCACCCCCCATTTAAAAATTTATTTTAAAAAACGATAAAAACTTTATAATGGGTCTTAACCAAATATCTATTCCTCAACCCCCCTCCCCCCCCCCCCCCCCCCCCCCCCCCACCAAAAAACGCCCCAAAACTCATTTAAAGGGCAAAACCCTACACCTAAGCGCATCCCCTCTCTCCAAAACAAGCGCCTCTATTGCAACCTATCATTTTTATGAAATCCCCAAACCGCTTTAGAAAAAGTACCCAAAATTATCCCCAAAACTTTTCCCCCCCTTTTGGGAAAAAATATATAGTTAAAAACTAACTAAAAAAACGGCATTATCGCAGGGGGCGCAATATGACCTAACGAGTTGACGCGTCCTTAAACCAAATAAACCGGGCCAACCTCATACCCTTTTTTCCACCCCCCAAACCCCACTCAGGTAAAATGTTCGTACACGTTTCACCCCCAACAATACCCTCTTTACATCCCTCCTTTTTAAATTTTCAAGCAATGGGGCAATAAATTGGGTTAATACCCAAAGGGTCAATAAACCCTTTTATCTGCTGTACATCGGAAATTTAAACTTCACGGGGCATAACATGATCCACTAAAACGTTCGCCAATGGGGGCAATTTTTGTATTTTTTAAAAACGGCGAGTGGTTTTGTTTACTTTTTAGACTAATTACTATTGTTTTTGGGGGGGGGGGGCCAACGTATTTATTTTTTTTTTTTTCTAATTTTTTAATTTTTTAAGATATTAGGCCCCCGGTTGTTTTTCTTATTTTGAAAAGCTATTTTTTTAGATCTACTACTTTGAGAGTGGGCTACCTTTTCTTTTTCCATTTTATTTAATCTAAAGCCCCAAAGGGAAAACTATACTATGTTCTATTTTTTCATTCACACTAGAAATTTTTCCCCGGAGTACATCTCACAAAGTTTTTAAAAACTTTTTTATTTATTTTTGTTCTTCATTTGTCTACCCCTTTTTTTTCTCTTTTGGGTCAAAACCCCAAAAACATAGTGGGGAAACAATTACCGCAAGCTCTATAAACATTCAATTTTTTCTCACATAAAATAAAAATAAGTCCTAATGCATATTCATTGTCGTTTATCACCAGTATAAAATGCAATAAAGCTTTTGGGAAATGTTCATAGTGGGGTTTTAAAGGCCATACTTTTCATACATCATACAAAGTACATTCTTTCCTCTCCTCCCGTAGCCTTTTTAAATTTTTTGAATGAACTTCACCCAAAATGTTTGGGGGGGGGTTAGGTTTTTTGCAATAAAATCAAAGTCGGGCTTAACGTAAAAAAATACTTTTACTATTTATGTATTCAAAATTTGTATATTTTCCCCTTCAAAATTAATAAAACAACCCTTTAAAAATTTTTTTATACATAAAATTAGCTGGGAAATTTAAATTTCCCGGGGTTTACTTTAAATAGTGTCAAAACCCAAAAAATATAAATCTTTACAATTTTTACAAAAATTTTCAATTTCTTTTAATTTAACTTTCGCAAAAAATTAAGTTCATACAATAAAAACAAAAACCCATCTTTTAGAAGGGAGGCTATACTCATAAAAACTTGTTAGTTTAAAAAATTAAAAATTATCAAGAAATCAATCATGATATATAAATTAAACAATGCCCACAACTTTACCCGTTATTTTACTAAAACATTTTCCCTTTCCAGGCACTCCAGTTCATTTTGAAATAGCCCTTTAAAATGGCCTTTGGGCATAGGTATTGATACCGTCCTTCGTATAAAAGCGTTTATCATCAAAAGGGGACAACGGGGCCTTTCTCTTTTTTAAAGGTAAACGTTAAATGATCCCTGCTTTTTACCCGAAAACTGTCGGCACTTTGAAATTTCTTAAAAAAAAGGCATTTTTTATAGTCTTCTGCACAATACACTTTTTAAAGGGTACTTTTTCACTATTCCTTCCCAACCTTCTTTATTTTTCCACAAATTTTTCCCAAAATGGGAACATTTTTGGTTTTAGTCCTACAAATTCCTTTTACTACTGCTCCTTCACACTCATTTTTTTGTTTTTTCCAACTATTTTTTTTTTTTTACATCACTATATAAAAAATTTTCCGGAGGTAGTTTGACGGTCATAAAAAGGGGTCTCCCAAACATATCATTTTTAAATTTTCGGGTTTCCATTAAATAAAAAAGGGGAATCAGTGTCTGTGAAAGAAGCTTGAGACGACCCCCAAATTTTTTTCTAAAATGCAAATTGGGAAAGAAACTGGTACTGACATGTTTACTTATTTTTCTAAAACTGTAAACCCGCATATATAGGTCTATTAAGTTCAAAAAAAGCCCTTCTTTGGAGGGGATTGCTACGGACCCTTTAAAAAAATTTGGGAACCCCTAAAAAGCGGGAGTGAAATTATTTTTTTTGCTCTTTTCTTCATTTTTTAACTAACTCTACATTTATCCGGTTTCTTATTTTTTTTCCATTGATTTTCCAAAAATTTTGAATTTACAATTAGTTTGAAAAGTTTTTTCCTCAAAGTTATTTTTAGCCTTCATACGTTTTTTTATTTATTGAATTAAAAAAAGGTGCTAA
The DNA here is from genome assembly GCA_024449915.1 of Sweltsa coloradensis. NCBI lineage: Eukaryota > Metazoa > Arthropoda > Insecta > Plecoptera > Chloroperlidae > Sweltsa > Sweltsa coloradensis. Next base: position 85,949 of record JAMZAV010004549.1, read on the forward strand.
CCGGGCGCGGGGGGGGGCGTAAATTTCCCATTACACGATGTATTTTGGGAAAGTCAAAGTCCAAACATAGAAAACTGTTTCAATTTTAAAAATAGTAAATTTATAGCGGGGTTTTTGGGTTATTTAGATTGGGTTAAAAGTTTTTTGGGGAATTTTGCTAGACGGGGAAATCCCAACTCATTTTGCAAGAAGCTTTGAGTATGGCAAAAGCATACATCATTATAGCAAATTTCTCGGTGCTGGGGGTAGATCTTTAGGGAATGGGCGTCATTTAATACATCAGGAACTTAGACCCGACTTCTAAAATTTTTTAAAACCTTTTTTTTTGGTCGGCATCATCAATATGTTACAAAGTCACACTCTTTAATCTCCTCGGGCACTAAAAACCATTTAAATTCACGTAAAAGGTAGATATCATTCATTGAAAACCCCAAATATGGGTTTTATTACAATCGAAATAAATGAAATTTAGAGGTTTTTTCTGCTTTATATTCGACATATATTTATTTTTTTTGTTTCTGAAAATTTTGTAGTTTTTTCATGGATACACCCCCCCGTTTTCCCTTTCCCTCCAAAAAAAAAATACATTTCAGGGTCTTTTAAAAAGTTCAAATTTTCAACTTTAGTCTTTTTAAGGAAATTTTTTCCCAGGCAAACCCCCGGTCCCAGTGTAAATATTCCGGGACCCTAGTCCATAATTATGAAAACAAAATAAGCAAAAATTTTTCAAATCCCTCTGCAAAAGCAGCAAAACGTCCTTTTTTAACAAAAAGGTCTTGATTTCCCCCAAAATCACTGAGTGCAAATGAACCCCAAAACTTTTTTGGCGTGGTTGAAATTTCCATCGCAAACCCGGTTTTCTCCAGTTAAAAAATTTATAAAAGCCAGATTTTTGGGGGAAAGGAAAGGGAAATCTAACAATTTAAGCGGCGAATCCAAAAATAAATCTTTTGGGAAAATATTCCTTTACTACAAAAGCAAAACTCTCTCATTATCAAATTTTGTTCTTTCTTTAAAATTTTAAAATTTTTTCCTCCCCATATCCTAACAGATTGTCAAAAAGATTTTTAAGGAAGCCCCTTTAAAAATTGAAAAGAGTCCAAAAACCTCAAAGCACCCAACGAAAACGAAATATCCCTTCTCCTTTTTATTGGGAATGCAGGTGATGCCCCCTTTTCCTTTATTTTCCCCAATATTTTGCATAATTAAATGTAAATCGTATTTACGCAAGTTTTGAAAAAACCAGGGGAATAAAGGGAAACTTGTTTATAGTTTAAATTTACAGTCTATTTGCGCAGCACCCCCGGAAACGCCCCAGTCAAATGAGTTATAAATCTTTTACAACTTTTTTTCACCAAGAAATCTCCCTAAAAAAATAGGAAATTTTTTCTGCCATTTGGGGCCCGATTTCACCCCTCAAGGCCCAGGGATTTGGGGGTTTTAAATATCTCCTAATTTTTGTTAGAATTTCCTCCCTTCTCTGAGTAGATTTTTTAAAAACTATCATTTTTTTTCACCAAATATACAACGGAGGCTTAGCCCACTCTCCATCTAAATTTTAAAAAACAAAAATAGGCGTACCCAAGGAGGGTTCGTAAAATTTATTTTTCGTCGTAAACGAAGCATCGTCATTGGGCGGGAAAAACCCCAAACTTATTTTTTTTGGGGAAAAAACTTTCCGGGTCCGCGTAAATTATTTTAGGGAAACTTTTAGAAAAATGATGATTTTTAAATTTTCATTATTTTTTTATTTTCCCTTTGGGGCATTCTAAATTTTTTGGGGGGCTGTGCTCTTTAAACGTAAGTGTGTGTTTTGAAAGAAGATCCTTTGAAAAAAAATCTAAGCAGGAAAAAAAATAGCAAAAAAATTTCAAACCATTATTTTTTGGGAACAAAAAACCCAAAGCAATCTTCTAATTTTTTTTATGAGGCTTTAGTGAGAATTTTTTTCATTAGAAATTTGTAAAGTAGTTTAAACGGGGGAACTTTTTCCTTTTTGGTGACCCTTAGTAAAAATCCCCTCCCCTTTCCCAAACCCAAACACTTCAGGGATATTTTAAATTTTTTTTCCCTCAAAAAGGGCTTTTTTTGTTTTTTAAAAAGGGGATTTCAATTCCCTTTCATTTTTAAATCTTGATTAAAATTTTGGGTATTTTTTTTCCCAACTCGTTCACATTTTGTGATCTTGGGATAAAGCTGGGGCTAAAATGGACCCAAAAACATTTGTGTTTTGGGTTTTTTAAACCGTTTACAAAAAAGTTTTTTTTCCCCTTGTATTTTCGGGGAAGGGGAAAAAGGCTCGAAGCTGTTAGTGGAGTATACCCCGCGGCCCTTGGGCCCTTCCATGTAAAAAAACTGATCGATGTGCCAGTTACTTCCCCTCCCTCTAAAATTTAGTGCGGGGCCCTTGTTGATGGCGAGAATGCTCATTGAAATTGAGTTCAAACTGGGTTTTGTCAATAACACATTACATCTACTTCGGAAGCAGGGATTTGGGGGCCCCTCCCCCCCCTTCAGACCCCCGGAAAAACCGTACAAAAAAAGGCAATATCCCCATTTCACTCCGCGATGATACCAAATTTTTAAAAATTTTTTTCCTTGTAGCTTCTTGATGTTCCCTTACAAAGATTAACACCCCTCCCGAGCTCTTTTTCCCAAATGTATTTTTTTAAAAACCCTCCTTTAAAAGGGCAGACGCGAATTTCCCCAAGGCCCCCTCACTACAAGGATCATTTTTCACTGCATTCACGGGTATCATCTTTCATGGGATCGCCCAATCATACCCATTACGGAGTTATCCACCTGTTTACTAATTTGATGGATTTTAAAAAATGTCTCAAATATTTTTACTTTTTTACTAAATTTTTTCCACTTATATCACTTTTATGTAAATTTACATGACTATTTACCAGTGGTTTTTAAGGGATCATCCCTCTAGAAAACGTAGCTTCACATTTTTTCACAGAGTCCCTTTTTTGTAGTATAAAATGGTTGGGCTCGTGCCTTGGGTATTTGGATTTTTAAAAAAAAAAATACCACACGGGGCGCAGCGGGAATTTCTTAGAATCCCCCCAAAGCCCTACAATCGGAAGAAAACCCAGTTTAATATTTCTTAAAAGTTGCATGTTTGGGAAATTTTTCTTTAGCAAAAATTTAATAATAAAAATAAAAATAATAATAAAAATAATAATAAAATAAAAATAATAAAAATTTAATAAAATAATAAAAATAAATACCAAAAGAAGCTACATGAAAGAAATTACAACAATTTCCCTTAAACCCCAAAGGGTATCCTCGAGACTCAAAAGGCAGAAATCTCAAAAACGTGTAAATATTTGAAAATTTCTAAACAAGAATGAACTTCGGTTTTTTCGAGACAGCTTCCATCCGCCCTGGTTTTTGGGTTTCCCAAAAGCCCCAAAGAGAAAATGTAGAGGGCCCGACGAAAAATGGGCCCACCCCGTCCAGCAAAAAGGAAAACATAAATCTAAAAACAATATTAGAATTTTATAAATAAACTTATTTTATTTAATTTAAAGACAAAAGTAATAAGGTATGAAATAGGTACCATGGAAGTACTTGAGGGAAAGTCCGTACAACATGTTAGCCCCGGGTTTTTAAAAACCGAGTTTGTATAAAATACATCCAAAAATAATAATAAAATAATAATAATAATAATAAAAATAATAAAAATAATAATAAAAAATAATAATAATAATAATAATAATAAAAATTGAAGAGAAATTATAACATTGACGGGATGTTTTCGTCGCGTCGTGGGGGTTTGAATAATTTAAACTTTATTCTTGTTTTCCCGACGAAAGGCCCTCACTGTGGGAAGACATTTCATTTGCAAGTGGGGGCGTAGCTAGGTAGGCCAGATTTTAAAAGGACAGGGGCAAAAAAGGTAAAAAACAAAAAAACCATTGTAAAAAGGGGTCAGGTGGGATTTGTCTGAAATTGCTACATGAAATGACAAAGGGGCTGACTCAAGGCTGAGATTTTTTTTGATAAAACGAAAATAATTTGCCAAAAGCTGGGGTTATGGCCTAGACTCAAAAGGGGGAAGTCAAAAAAATTTTTCCAAAAAAACCCCTTTAACAAAAATAATGGAGAGTAGGTGGCTACAAACTTAGGGGATTCGTGGTTTCCCTTTCCTTTAAAATTTTAAATTAAATCACCTCCTCAGCAGAGAAAATGCGATAAAACCAAGAACTCCCACCAGACCCAACACAGCATAAACAGCATCTTCCCCACAAAAAACCTCCCACACCACCACCCCAAAAACCCCAAACCTCAACCACCCCCCCAACAACAACACAACAAAAACAACAAAAAACTAGAGCCGTCCACCGCCACCCTTTGGAAGTTTTCCAAAAAGAAGTGCCCCCTTTTGCAAAGAAGGAAAACAAACGAAAACCAGCAACCCCCTTTTAAATGCCCTTCCCCCTTTGAGGACGCTACGTGGGAAATCAAGAATAATTTTAAGTTATTCCCCACCACACGCAAACAAAAACATCCCGTAAATGTTAAAATTTCTCTTAAATTATATCGGGTCGCGAAAGCAAAATTTGGGTAAACCAAATAATGATAATAAAAAAATAAAAATTTAAAAAAAATTATATTAATGATAAAAAGACGTACAAATTTATTGATGTGAGAGAAAATATTATTTTTTTAAATAAAGTGAAAAATTTTTAACAGATATGTAAACAGAAAACTGTTTTGTGAAGAGTAAAATAGAAATTTTTCTACAACCAACCCATCAAATTTTTTCTAGTTAATAAAGCCGTGAAGCACCCCTTCTATTTAAAATACTGCACCAGCTTTTTTATAAAAGGGGAAAATTTACGAATTTTTAACAAAACAAAATGGGAATTTTCCCCCAAAGAAAAATTTTTTATTCTAATCTAATTTAAACACACCAGGAAAATTGAAAGTTTGGGTCCCCCCCAATACAGCACAAAAAACCCCCTTTGTGTGAGAGCACCCCCACTATTTTTATATACTGCATTTTAAAGCCCCTTTAAATAGAAAAGAGTAAAAACCAAGTTAATCAAATTTTTGGGGAAACTTTCCCGAAAAAAAAGGGTTTGTCATACTTTTAAATTTTGTAACTTACTAAAAAAATGAAAATAAAAATTTGTACTTGAATTTGTACCTACAAAAAAAAAAATATAGAGTATATAAATATAAAATTTATTTAAAGAAAAGTATTAAAAAATAACAAAAATTAAATTCCCTTTTACTGGTTAAACGCCAGTCCTTATAATATGAAAATAAAATTAGTAAAAATTGTAAAAAATTTTTAAATTTAAATGATTAAAAGTATTTTTGGGGTATGTTTTTTTTTAAAAACAAAAATTTGGGCCCACTTGTTATTTTGCAGACTTTAACGAAAATGTTTCAGTTGTTGAACAAATTGTTTTCCAAAGGTTTAAATATTTCTTGCCAGTTCATAATACTTATATGGGAGAAATAAATGCTGATTTAAATCAAGTTTTTTTAAATCATTAAAATGCAATCACCAATTTACAATGTGCTTTTTTTTTTCGGGAAATAATTTTCACCCCTCTAATGTTCACTCCTGAAAACCCCCGGGAAGAACCCAAAGAATATTAAAAACACCCCAGCATATAATATGTATTATTTGTGAGGGTTGTTTGATTACGCGGGTGCATGAAAATCATCACTTTTAAAGTTTTTGTAATAACCCAAATTAGCAGAAAATCTCACATTTTTAATCTATAAATTTTAAAAATTATAAATTTTGTTAATTATTTTTTACTTTCATTATTTTTTTTGTTTGGTTTTAAAGAAAATGCTCTTTATTGTTGTACTTTGTGCTGAAATTTTTATTCCAGAAAACCCAATGAATGCAACTTTTTTTTAAACAAATATACTTTTTTAAATTTTTAAAATTGCATGTTTCCAAAACGAAAAACTCATTTTTTACTTTTTTTAATTTAAAATGTAAAAAAAAAATAATAAGGGTTTTACATTTTTAAATTACCTATGGGCCCTTACTTTTTTATTTTTAAGTGAATAAAAATTAATATGAAATTTTAAATTTTTTTTAAAGGATTCATAAAAATAAAACACAAATGTTATTTTGTTTTCACTTTCTCAAAATTAAAATTTCTTTGGGGTAAAGAAATTTAAATAAAAAAAACCCCCCAAAACATGTTATGATTTTTAAATTTATAATCACCGATTTGCAATGGCGTTTTGTTTTCCCCTTGGGGTAATCACTCAAACGATCTTCACCCTGAGATCCATAGAAGAAAAAAAATATATCTTTACGCATACGTTTATAATATCGTTTTTGTTTTAAGCCGCTCATGTAAATGACAAGAGCATAGTGGATGTCGTCATTAAGAGCGAGTACTCGTTTAAAAGTAATCTATTAAAACTTAAACCCAATTGAGGGGGCAAAGATTAAAAAACGCATCATGTCCCTGAGTAAAATTTTTTTTTACTAAGATGGCTTTTGAAAGGGCTTAAAAGCAAGCTCTTTCAATTTTTTTTGTACAGTTTGCTTCAAAACGAAACATTTGCAGTACAAATAGCGATACAAAACAGAAATTTTCCCTTCAAAACGCAACTGTCCATTTTTTTTTTTTTTTAAAAATCCCAACTTTGTCCATAAAAAACCCAAATTTAAAGTTTAATTTCGTGGGGTAGATTTCCCCCATGCCCAAAAATTTATAAAGGGTTTAGAAGGTTACGTTTTTGGATTTTTACATAAAAAAATTTTTTGGAATTTTTTTGGGAGTTTTGAATGCCTTTGGAGGATTTTAAAGGGTTTCCAAATTTTAAAAAATAAAAAAAATTTTCTTTAAAAAATTAAACAAAAAAAAATAAAAAAAAAAAAATTTTTTAATAATAAATTAATCAAATCAAAATAAAATAAAATAAAATAAAAAAATTTGAAACAAAACGAAACCCAATGTCCACTATTTCGATTCAAAAAAAAAATTTTTGAAAAAAAAACGCAACATTTTCCATTTATTTTGATTAAAAATGAAACATGCCCATAAAAAAAAACCAAAGGGCCAAAACCAAAAAAAAGAAAAATTTTTGGAGATATCATTATTAAAAGTTTAAATGTTTATATTTTTTCTTAAATTTCATATTCATTGTTTTTATGATATGTGTGCACACTTCCTGTGAAATATTTTTTTGGGGGCCCTTATCTAAACCCCCAAACTAGAAGGGAAAAATTTTGCTTTTTTGAATTTTTGCTCCTCAATTATTAAAACGGGTTTTAAATTACTTTAAGAAACTTACCAAAATTTATACAAAACACTATGTTCTATGTTTTTCAGGGTTTAAAACCCTTTTCTCGCGAAACCCTTTAGGAAGAAATTAAACTTTAAATTTAAAGTCTCTCACACATTTATTGTCAAAAATGCTGTGTTTGCAGTTTCCCCAATACGACAGATTTTCAATGTCCACCTACGACCCCCTTCGAAAAAAGTTAAAACACAGTTTGTTTTCCCTGATGACACACCCAATATCAAGTAACCAGAGAACATTGACCCCTTCTAATTGCCTTCTTTATAAAAACTTTTTAAATATCAACTTTTGAAAAATAATTTTGAGTGAGGGGTCAATGTTCTCTGGTTACTTGATTTTAAATTAGTCTCAAAAATCAACTGGGGTTTTAACTTGTCAAAGCGTGTGGGAGGGGGACTTGAACTCTGCCCTTTTTGGGAAAATCTGCAAACACAGCATTCTGACAAAAATGTGTGAGAGATTTAAATTGAACTTTTTAAATTTGTTTCCCAAAAGGCTACGCGAGAAGGTTGTTTACACGTGAATCATAACATAGTGTTGTGATTTTTGGGGTAATTTCTTAAAGTTTTTTAACCCAGTATTTAAAATTTTTTTAAACGTTGATAGTATACTTTAACCCGATTTACCCCGCTCTTAAATTGACGACATCCCATATCTCTTGTCTTTACTTGAGGGGCTTACACAAATATGATTTTTTATATCGTATTTTCGTAAAGAAAATTTTTTTTTTTCATTTTTCCTATGTGATCTCTTTGTGTGAAGATCGTAGAGTGAACTAAGCAAAAACAATACGCCTTTTTGAAATCGGTGATTATAAATTAATAATCAACATGTTTTGGTTTATTTTTTTTTTTTACTTTTACCCAATGAAATTTTTTAAATTTCTGAGAAAATGAAAATAAAACTAAAAATTTGGTTTTATTTGATTTAAACCCCTTTAAAAAAATTTAATTAAAATATTAATTTTTTATTCACTTTAAAATAAAAAAGTAAGGCCTATAGGTAATTTAAAAAAAGTAAACCCTTATTATTTTTTTGTACATTTAATTAGAAATAGTAAAAAAAAGAGTTTTACGTTTAGGAAAAAAGTTTAAAAATTAAAAAAAGTATATTTGTAAAAAACTGTTGCATTCATTGTATATCTGTTAATAAATTTCAGCACAAAATACAAAAAATCAAATAAACATTTTTTCTATTTAAACCAAACAAAAAAAAATAATGACGTAAAAAATAATTCTAACAAAAATTTTTAATGATAACATTGATAGATTTAAAAATGTGAGTTACTGCTAAATTTATTTTTACAAAAACTTTTAAAATGTGATGATTTCCCTTTGCAATGCGTAAACAATACAAAACCCTCACTAAATAAAACATATTATTGCTGGTGTTTTTTTAAAAATTCTTTCATTCCTTTCCCTGTGTTCTCAGAGAGTGAACTTAGAGATGATTATTTTTTCCCCGAAAAAAATAAGCACATTGTAAATTGGTTTATTGTATTTTAAAAGATTTAAAAAAACTTTTATTTAAACAGCATTCATTACTCGATATAAGTTTATGAAATGAGGGAAGAAGTAATTTTTAAACCCAGAAAGCAATTTGGGTTCCAAAAACTAAACATTTTTGGTTAAAAATCTGCAAAGTACCCAAATGCCAAGGTTTTTTTTTTAAAATATACATAACCCCCGAATACTTTTAAACATAATTAAAAATTTTCAATTATACTAAAATTTTATCATCATATTACAAGGGACTGGCGTTGAACCAGTAAGAATAATTTGTGTTATTTTTTAACTACTTTACTTCTACTAAATATATATTTATATTTATCTATATTTTTTGTGTAGGTACTAAATTCAAGTACAAATTTTTATTTATCATTTTCTTAGTAAGTTATCAACTTAATATGTATGTACAAACCTTTTTTTTTCCCCCAAAGTTCGATTTAAATTCGATTAAAATTTTGTATTTTTCTCTTGCTATAAGGCTAAAGTGCAGTATAAAAAAAATGTGGGGGGGCCCCTCACAAAGGTTTTTTGTACTGTATTGGGGGTTTTCCCTACTTTCAAGTCCCGCGTGTTTATAAAAAAGATTTGAATAAAATTTTTCTTCGGGAAGTTCGTTTTGCTTCGTAAAAATTCGTTTTTTACCCTTGCTATAAGGCTGGTGGGAAATATATAAAGAAGGGGTTGCTCTCACGGCTTCATTAACTATTTAAAAAATTTTTATGTTGTTGGTTGTAAAAGTTTTTTTTCTAAATACTCCCTTTACAAAACATTTGCAGTTACTATCTGTTAAAATTGTTTACTTTATTTAAATAATAAAATTACTCTCACATCAATAAGTTTGTACGTCCTTTTGATCATTAAAATATTTTTTTTTAAATTTTTACTTTTTTTTATTTCATTATTATTATTATTATTATTATTATTATTATTATTTTTATTATTAATTTTTATTATTATTATTATTATTTTTTATTATTATATTATTTTTATTATTATTATTATTTCTAAAAAAAATTTTTAAACCTTTCAAATTTTTAATAATATATTTTTTTTTTTGCGTATTTTTTCTCCGAATTTTTAAATAGTGGGGGCCCATTCTAAAAAATTCAAACTGCGCCCAAATGTGGTATCGTTTTTTTAAGAAATCCAAAAATTACTAAGGCACGGGGCGAACCCTTCTACTACAAAAAAGGGGACTCCTGTTAAATATTTTGAATCTACTTTTTTCTAGAGGTGATGATCTTAAAAACCCCCTTGGTAAATAGTCTGTAAATTCCCACTAAATTTTATAAAAGTGGAAAGAACTTTTTAAGAAAGTAAACTATTTGAGACATTTGAAAAAGCATCAACTTGTAAACAGGTGGATAACTCGTAATGGATTTAAATTTAAAGATCCATGAAAGATGATACTGTGAATGCACTTAAGATGATCCCTTTTATTTATTTAGGACCTTTCACTTCGCGTCTGCCCCTTTTAAAGGAGTGGTTAAAACATATACATTTTCGTAAAGGAAGGGGCTCGGAGAGATGGGGTTACTCTTTGTCGTGAACATAAGAAGCTATCAAGGGAAAAAATTTTTAAAATTTTGGGTACTCATCGCGGAGTGAAGTGGTATTTTTTGCCTTGTTTTTTTACGGTTTACCGGGGGCCCGAAGGGGGGGAGGTGACCAATCCGTGCCCTTCCCAAGTATAAAGTAATGTGTTATTGCAAAAAACCGAGTTTGAATCTCAATACAATGAAAAGCATTTCTCGCCATCAAAAAAGGCCGCACTAACCCCTTTTAGAGGGGAAGTAAATGGGACATCGATCATGTTTATTACATGGACTCCGACCGGGGGAAATAAAACTCCACTAACAGCTTCGAGCTATTTAAACCCCTTCCTCGAAAAATACAAGTGAAAAAAAACTATTGTAAAAGTGAAAAACCAAGACAAAAATGGGTTTTTTGTGTCTATTTTAGCCGCTTTTACCCCCAAAATCACAACTGTTTAACGGTTGCAAAAAATTTTCCAATTTGAATCAGAGATAATATGCCTGGGGAAATTTAATATCCCGTTCAAATATCAAAAAAAACGTTTTTTTAGAAAAATAATAATATATCCGTGGAAAGTGGGTTTTGGTTTTTTAAGGCGATTCCCTTTCCACTTTAAAATCACCCAAAAAGGAAAAAGTTCACCACGTTAATCTTCCTTTTCATTTCTAAAGAAAAACTTCTCACTCTGCCTCTAAAAAAATTAGATAGATTGCTTGGATCTTTGGGCCCAAAAAATAATGGTAGAAACTTTTTTTTTCTAAATTTTTGCCTGGTAGATTTTGTTCAAAGGATCTTCTTTCAAAACTCACATTCGGGATGGGAAAAGCCCCCAAAAAATCAGAATGCCCAAAGGGAAAATAAAAAAAATAATGAAATTCAAAAATCATTTTTTCTGAAAAAATTTTCCTACGTAATTTACGCGGGCCCGGAAAATTATTCAACAAAAAAAGTGGTTTGCTCGCCTAAAGACGAGGGTTCGTATACGACGGAAAATAAATCTTCACAAACCCCCTGGATACCCTATGGTTTTTTGTAAAATTTGATGGGAGTGTCATAAGCCCCCTGTTGTATTTTCTGGTGAAAATGTAATTTTATATTTTTCTAAAAGAAACTACTCAGAAAGAGGATGAAATTCTAACAATATTAGGAATATAAAGCCCCTAGTCCCTGACCTCTTAGGAAAAAATCGCCCCTTTAAAAACTGCAGAAAATTTCCATATTTGTAGTGGATACTTTGGGGAAGATCGTGAAGAGATCATAATCATTTGACTGGACGGGTTTTCCCAGGGCTGCGCATAAAAGCTGAAAAATTAAATATAAAAAAGTTTTTCCCTTTATTCCGTGGGATTCATAACTTGCGTAACTACGATTTTACATTTTAATTTTGCCAAAATTTGGGAAGATAAAGGGGTAAACGCATCACCTAAATTTCCCAATAACATGGAGAAGTATATTTTTGTTTTTCGTTGGGTGCTTTGAGGTTTATTGACCTTTTTAATTTTTTGCGCTTCCTTAGAGACTCTTGTTGACAATCCCGTTAGGATATGGGGGAGGAAAAATTTTAAAAATTTTGAAAGAACCCTTTTTATAATGAGAAAAGTTTTGCTTCTTGGGACGTAAAAAATATTCCCCAAATTTTTTTTTTTTTTATTGATTCGCCTGCTAAGTTGTTAGAAATTTTTCCTTTGGGCCCCACAAAACTGCTTTTTATAATGTATTAACTGGGGACCCGTTAGCGTGCTTTATTACAACCAGCCCAAAAAGTTTTGGGGTTCATTTGGGACTCAGTGATTTGGGGGAAAATCAAACCCTTTTTTTAAAAACGGACGTTTTGCTGCTCGGGGATGTATTTTAAAAAATTTTGCTTATTATGTTTACATAATTATGGACTGAAACCCCGGGCAATTACACCCGCACCTGGGTTAACTGGGAAAAAATTTCCTTTAAAAAGACTAAAATTGAATTAGAACTTTCACAGACCCTGATATGTATTTGGGTTTTTTGGGAAAGGAATACGGGGGGGTATCCATGTAACTACCCGATTTGGCCCGAAGGGGAAAAAAAAATATATGTCAGAATAAAAATGCAGAGAAACCCTCTAAATATACTTTATCTTTGATTGTAAAAAAACCCATATGGTTTGCAAGAAAGCATTTTCCTCTACGTGGGTTTTAAGTGTTGAGTGCAAAAGGAGATTAAAAAAAGGGGTGACTTTTCTAACATATCTGGGTGAAAGCCGACAAAGGTTAAAATTAGAAGTCGATCTAGGGGTATCGATGTATTACATGACGCCCATAATGATTACCGGGAGCCCAGAGAAATTAGCTATAACTGATGATATGCTTTTTGGGCCAAAACTCAAAACTTCTTGCAACTGAGTTGGGGTTTTTTTCCCCGTCTAGGGAAAAACAAAAAACCCTTTTACCTAAACTAAAAAACAAAACCAGCTATCAATTCACTATTTAAATGAAACGGGGGGGGGGGGAAACTATCGTTTGGACTTAGACTTAAAAAATACATCGTGTACTGGAAATTTACCAAAACGCCTGGTTAAACAACCCTTTTTTTATTTTAATACTAAAAAAACGTATTAAGGGTAAAAAAAATTTGAGAAAATCCCTTTTCCCGCTAATTGTAAATTCCAAATTTTTGGAAAAACAATGGAAAATATAAAAAAACAGGATAAAAGTTAAAGTTTTGTTAACAATTGAAAAGAGGGAAAGAAAATAATTCATCTTTCCCCCTTTTGAGAGTTTTTCCCCCTTTTTTTTAAAAAAAACTCGTAGCATCCCCTCAAAGAAGACTTGTCTTGAACTTAATAGACCTATTAAAGGGAGGGTTTACAGGGTTTTTGAACTAAGTAAGCAGTCTGTACCAGTTTTATTAAAAATTATGCCTATAGAAAATATGGGGGTGTCTCAAGCTTCTTTCACAGACACTGTTCCCTTTCTATGAAGTGGAAACTTTAAAATATTTAAATGATAGTTGGTTTAAATCACATTTGTATGCACGTCTAACTACCTCCCGGGAAAATTTTCTATATAGTGATGTAAATAAAAAATGTTTTGGGAAAAATTTAAAAAAATGATGTGAAGGGCAGTATAAAGAAAATTTTTAGCCCAAGACCAAAAAAGTTTCTATTTTTTGGAAAATAGTGGGAAAAATAAAAAAGTTTTGGGAAAGGAAAAAGTGAAACGTACGTTGAAAAAGTGGGTTTTTGATGAAGACTATAAAAAATGCCTTTTTTCTAAGGTTTTCAAAGTGGCCCCACATGGTTTTCCCATAAGAAACATGCATCATGAAAATGTTTTACTCTTAAACAAGAAAGGCCAGTTTTCCCCCTTTTTGGGTGATAAACGCTATATACAAGTGACGGTATCAAAACCTATGGCCCCTGGCCATTTTTAAGACATTACAAAAGGGCCCTTTGGGGTCCCCCCAAAGGAAAATGTTCAGTAAAAAAAACCATAAAAAAAATTTGGGGTTTTGGGTTGTTTAATTTTTTATATCATGATTGATTTCTTGATAAATTTTAATTTTTTAAACTAACTAAGTTTTTTATGAGTTGCCCCCCTTCTAAAAGATGTGTTTTTGTTTTTTATTGTATGAACTTTTATTTTTTTTTTCGAAAGTTAGAAATTAAAAGAACTTGAAAATTTTTGTATAAACCTTGTAAAAAATTTTATTATTTTTTTGACACTATAATTTAAAGGGATTAATTCCGGGACTAATTCCCTGTAAAAAAATTGAGGTTTTTTTTATATATTGTTAAGGGAAAATTTTAAAATATTGTGTAATAAATAAATATAAAAGTATTTTTTTACTTAAAGCCTGACTTTTGATTTTTTTTATTGCAAAAACCTAACCCCCTTCCCCCAACAAATTTTGGGTGGTTTTATTCAAATATCTTTAAAAGGGGTACGTAGGGGAGGAAAAAAGTACTTTGTATGATGTATCAGAGTATGAGCTTAACCCACTATGAAAATCCCCCCCAAAGCTTTATTGCATTCTTTTCTGTGTGATAAAATACACATAGAAAATTTCATTAGGGCTTTATTTTGTTCAAAGTGAAAAAAGTTTTAATGTTGTATAGAGGGTTGCGAGTATATTTTGCCCCCCCATGTTGCGTGTTTTGACTAACCCAAAAAAGTGTGTAACAAATGAAGAAAAAAAAAAAAAAAGTTTAAATACTTTTTTTGAGATGTAATCCGGAAAAATTTCTAGTTGTGAATTTAAATAATAGAAAAATGTTAAATTTTTCATTTGTGCTTTAGATTAAAAAATATGGAAAAAGAAAAGGTAGCCTACTCTCACAAGTATAATCTAAAAAATAGCTTCTCAAAATAAAAAAAAACAAACCTGGGGTCCTAGATATCTTAAAAGTAATAAATTAAAAAAATAAAAAAAAAATACGTTGCTCGGAAAAATACTAAAATTTGTCTATAATGAACAAAGCCACTCGCTTTGTTTTAAAAATACAAAATTGCAATATTTTAGCTGAATCGGGTTTTAGGGATCCCTTTTTTGACACTTTATAGTTAAATTTCTGATGTAGGGAGCTTGATGGTTCATCGACCTTGGCTATTCCCCAATTGATTGCACATTGCTTTAATTTTTAAAATTTTGCATGTAACAGATGGGTTATTGGGGGGTGTAAACGTGTACAAAATTTTACCTGATGGTTGGGGGTTAAAAAGGGTATGAGGTTAGGGCCCGAGTTTATTAGGTTTAAGGACGCGTCAACCGTTTAGGTCATATTGCGCCTCCTGCGATAAGCCGTTTGTTAAATTAGTTTATAAAATATATATTTTCCAAAAGGGGGGGAACGTATGGGGGTAAGTATCTTTTTCTAAACGCGGGTTTGGGGATTTTCATAAAATGATAAGTTGCAAAAGAGGCGCTTGTTTTTTGGGGAGAGGGGGGGTGCGCCCTTTGGTGTAGGTTTTTGCCCTTTAGTGAGGGTTTTTGGGGCGGTTTTTAGGGTGGGGGGGGGGGGGAAGGGGGGGTTGAGGATAGATATTTTTGGGTTTAAACCCGATGAAAGTTAGTTTCGGAAATAAATTTTAAAAGGGGGGATGAAAAGGGTTTTGGAGGGGTTGTAAAATGAAAAAAATATAAGGGTGGTGTAAATTACGCCCCACATATGGTGCATGGTTATGTTTTTGATTAAATTGTCCCCGCGGGAAAGTTTTAACGTCTTATACCGAGGGGGTGCGCCGGATCCGACCGGCTCCGGCTCCGGAAAAACGGTTAGCCAGAAAGCTCTTTCCCCCCCACGCACTTTATTACCTAACGGGTTAAAGCGCAAAAAATTTAAAAGCAAGCTGAATGCTTTCGGAAGGTAAGCCCAAATTTTTAAAAAAAACTTCCAAATTAAAAAAACTTCATAGGACCCACAAGTCACCTTGTTCGATTTTGCGGGCAGTCATTGCTGCCGAACTCATTCACAAATTGAAGAATTCCAATTTACGACATAGGGATAATATGGGGAAATATAGAGGCTTGTGTGGTGTAGACCAAGAGGGTTGGGGGGGGGGGGGGGGGGGGATACCGCTTGAATCGTAGGGCAACGCAATACCTCCACTTTCCCACTTCCCGGAAAATTTTCCCCTAAGAAATAAATTTTTAAAAAACCTATCCTCCCTTTTAAACATACGAAAGGGCCATAAAAACAATTTTTTTTTTCAGGGGGTGGGCCAAAAATCAACTGGAGCATTTGGCCGCCCTCTTTTGGGAAAAATTTTGCATGCCCAAATGGGTTTTTTTTTGTATATCTTCAAAAAGGCGGAAAATAGACGAAAAATTATAATCCCAAAAAATATTCCCATTACTAGGGCCCCTTCGCGCACGGGTTTTTTTTTTGTCGCGTTGGTGGATGAGATTTTTTTTTTTTAAAGTTTTTAGTATGCTTGGGATCTCTTTCCTTCTTCAAGTTCCATTGCAAAATCATTTTTGTTAAATTTGTTCTAAATACCAACAATTACTTTCCGAATCCTATTGACGTCAGTAGTTTCCAAGATGATGAAAAATATGGTAAATTGTCAAGTGATGAAAAGCCTGTAGGTAACAACATTGAGTTTTGACTAGAGGATCGTGTGCACGGTGCTTTCTTTTTAGTTTCCACTTTACTTTTTGTTTAAAAAGCCCCTTTTTATTACAAGAAAAAGGGGCTTCGATCGTGGGGTCCCACTTAAACGAAGTTATGGGAAGGGACAATTATTGAGTATGTATAAAGGTAAAGACACAAAAGGATGAGCTTTTGAAAATGTTTCCGGGGGGGTTAGTTTTCTATATCGAGGTTTTTTTCACTTCTGGCGCAACCCTTTCCCGTGAATTGAGATAGAAATCAGGGGGTTTTTCCCCAGGATTTCTTTCTTGGGGCCCCCTTTCTATTTTCAGGGTGTTTATGATGGGTGATGGGGTTTTGATGGTCCCTTCCCCCAGTGTATTACTTGTGGGGATTTTATCTATATTTTGATTATAATCCTTTTCAGAACTATTTTAAATTTTTATAGACGAGGCAACCAATCTCTAAAGGGGCATACAAGCGTAGATCTAAACTTAAAAAAGAACCTCGTGTAAAAACGAAGATATTTTTTATGAGAGGATGTATAATATGTATATTTAACATGGGCAAGATATGAAGTCAGACGTGCAGCTGGAATTGCCCTCTTAATGAAAAAATGTCATGATACGTTCAATATTGTGTATTATTTATAAAGGTATAATATTGTGCCACCAATGAAAAATATTCCTGAATGGCATCCCACTACCAAAAAACCCCCTTAAACCCAAAAAAGATAAAATAATGGAAAGACGGGGGGGGGGGGCAATTTGACCCTTTCTCGTAAATTTTCCTTCTTTTTTCCGTCCTTATGAGGGGATTTTCCCTTCCCGAAAG
This sequence comes from Sweltsa coloradensis, assembly GCA_024449915.1. NCBI lineage: Eukaryota > Metazoa > Arthropoda > Insecta > Plecoptera > Chloroperlidae > Sweltsa > Sweltsa coloradensis. Next base: position 103,193 of record JAMZAV010004549.1, read on the forward strand.
AAGGTTTTCCCCTAGTCTTGATGAGGAACTATTTCTCCCATCTTGTAGTCTACAACTCGGGCCCGCGCAGGTTTTTTTTACACAATCCGGGTCCCCTATCCACTCAAAATCTCCCCAGTCCTTATCAGGGCCCCTGAATCCAAACAGGACAAATTTGGGGGATTAATAAAATAAAATTCAAAACACATTCACCCAAGAAACATGCAATCTTCCCCCCGATACTCCAAAAAGGGTTAAATTTATCTTCATTCACATATGCATATATGTGATATGTACGATGATTTTGTAACTGTCACTGCAAAAATGGGATTTTTGTAAAATTATCTGTTTTTTGTACTGTACTGGTAAAACCCACTATAAAAATACCCCCAAAAACTAAATTATTATTCCTATTTGTAAACTCATACCTTTTTTTTCGAAACTGTTACTTGGGGTGTAAAGGCAAGTTGAAAAAAACGTGAGCTTTAAAATTCGGCCCAAAAAATACCTATTCTATTCTATTCTATTCTATTTTTATTCTATTCTATTCTAAATTTTATTCTATTCTTTCTATTCTATTCTATTCTATTTTTATTTTTATTCTATTTTTAGCATGAATTTTCTCTAATTAATTTTTTGACACTGCCAACCTTCTGGGGCCGTTTTTGGGAAGGGTGCAAAAAGGGAAAAATTTATAATAGACTCCAATTATATACTCACCGTGACCCAAACTTGGATCCCCTGATGGTGCAAAGCCGGCTGTGACAATGTATTGTTCGTTAAAGAGAGCACCCCCACACCGGGAAAATTGGAGTCAGTGGGTTTTTAAAGCCGTAATCGCACCCCAAACACATGGCCCTTCTATTTAGTAAAGTATTTTTTGGGCCCACACACGCCCCCAAAACGTTCTGGATTTTTTGGGCGAATTTGAATTTCATTTTTTTGATTTTCTTTGACTCATGTTCAACCCGTAATAAAATAAATAATTTAAAATTAAAAAACCCCAAAAAGATGGCAGGAAGAGGGAGAAAAATATATAGATTAAAAATTACGGGCTCGGTGGTAGTTGGCTAAGCACCTACCTGGAATGTGGGGGGAGTGGGTTTTTTTTAAATTCTGAATTATATTTAAAATTAACAATACACCTAAAGGGAGGTTTCCCGCTAATCAAAACGATAACATAGAAGACATTTCTTAATTTGTATTTAAAAATTAAAAAGGGGAGTGTACGTTTTTCATGCGACTTTTATACAAAATCAAAGGGCGATTAAAGGGATAATACGAAATAAAAACACGTATTTTCCTAATACCCTGTGGGTAAATTTTCTTCTCGGCCCCAGCCGAAATGATAAGACCCCAAAAAATTTTTGGGCAATGCACACCTCGAACCATAGGGGGGGAGGCGTTATTTGAAAACAACTGAATATTCCTGCAATTAAAATATCCCGATATGATTATTTGAAGAAAAAAATGTACTCAGCTTGTCAAGGGGTTGTTTAAATAAATTGTAACATATTACCATTTTACGGTGATGATTATGATGTTATCCTAAAATAATGTGCTTACTGAACGATGTTACTTTTTTAATAGCGCGGTTGTTATAGCGCTCTTTTTTCATTCTTGGCTGCACAAGAAGTCAGCGTAAAATCAACATAAACTCTTGTTAAGTTATAAAGCAATGGCACAAATTGTAACCCAATTTTGATCAAATTCATTTTAAATATAATTGAATTTTTATCTCTATAAGGTACGAGTTAAATTGATTTATTGCCGTGGCCCTCACCTTGTATGTATACACAATGATATGGATTAACGACTACACACAACGTTAATGAATCATTTGAATTTAGTATTTATTGACAACGGGACTCAGGTCCCACAAGTGCAATATAATATACATAGTAATACAATAACTAAAATTAAGCTTAAACTAGACTAAAACTAGACTTCTACCAGGCCTCGCGTATCTTATGTGAGTGTGTTTGTGTGTGTGTGTGTGTGTGTGTGTGTGTGTGTGTGTGTGTGTGTGTGTGTGTGTGTGTGAATGTGTATGTGTGAGTTGATGTATCTGTGATTACTTAGGTGTTTTGGATAGTGCAATGTTTATCATTGTTTTGTAATTGTGGATGGGGGTGTTGTGAATGTCAATATGTGTATCATTACTGATTGTGTTGAACAGGTTTTGAATGCGGTTTATACATGAATGTTTATAGGCCTAAATGTCTATGCGACTTCTGGATGTGTAAAAAGTAAGTTTGTTTCTAGTACATTTAGTGGGGACATGGTAATTAATAAGTTCTAGGAGGTTGGTATCTGTTAAGTTATTTACAATTTTGTACAGAAATACTAGGTCATGTAAACTTGCGCTTGTCACCTAGAGTCACTAGATTGTTTTCTGTGCACATGTTGCACATGCAATGTTAGTTACTTCCCTTTATAGTATTCTCATCTTTGCTGTAGAAAGTTTCGTGCATTTAATCACTCGACTGGTTCTACAGACAACTAAAATCTGGGTCGCTGCCCCAGACTCGTCTGTGATTCTCGTGTGTCCAGGCAGCTGTTCCGTGAACAAGTATACGAACTCTGAATATTCACTCCTACTCACCTATTACGGCTGAAACAATAAGAAATATGTCAGGATTTAAACATATTTTATAAGAGGTAATTAATTATGTGACTAAAAATAAGATTTATATTATTTCTAAACACACGATACACATTGTCAATCTCCTAAATCCATGCTAAACTCCTATCGTGACACTTTACCAGTATGTCTGCAAATGCTAAGAAGATACAGCGAAACTTCCTGAAAGTTTTGTTGAATGTATGGGATAATGTTTGTAACTATGCATGTTGAGATGCATAGAAATATCTCTCAAGATGTTAATAATAATAATAATAATAATAATAATAATAATAATAATAATAATAATAATAATAATAATAATAATAATAATAATAATAATAATAATAATAATAATAATAATAATAATAATAATAATAATAATAATAATAAAAGAGTCTTTATTTTAATCTTGGCGAAGCTTAAGGCCATGGAGGCCTTTTGTTCTGCTGAACCAAGCACAATACAAATTACAATTATAACACAAGTAAAAAATAACCACACAAGTGAACAATACAAAGATATAAAAATGATAAAAAACATAAAACTAGTACAAGTAAAATAGCAGGTTAATCCTACAATGATTTAACCTTTCAAAGAATGAACATTGTCATTTTAAATAATTTGTTAGATTACAAAGAAGGATCAAGTAAATGCGAATGACATTTGTTTTTAAAGGCAGATTTAGATTTGGTAATGCGAATGGTTCAAGGAATTATTAGGTTCCATGCTCGGGCAGCAGAAACAGGAAATGAATTACTGTATAAGGAGGTTTTATGTTTGGGAATTTTTAAAGTTAATGTTGATTGTGACCGTGTGTTGTTGTCATGGTTGCAATTAAGAAGATTTACATATTGTGAAAGATAAACTGGAGCTGAATTGTTGATGATATTGTGTAGAAGAGAAAGAGAGTGATACACACGTCGTTGCTCAAAGGTAAGCCAAGACAGTTCGATTCTGGATGGGGTCACATGATCATAATATTTAAGATTAAATATAAATTTCAAGCAAGCATTCTGAACTTTCTGCAATTTGTTGGATTTTTGTTGTGTGAGATTGTTACTGTAAGTTACATCACAGTAATCAATCGTGGAGAAAATGAGAGATTGCACAAGCATGATTTTTATCTTTGTTGGTAAGAAATTCCTAAGTCTCTTGAGACAGTGCATTGTTCTAAAAGACTTTTGACAAATGTTTGATATGTGATCTGACCAGAGTAGGGATTCATCCATAAGCAGTCCAAGGTTTCTTACTGTTCGAGAATAGCTAAGCAAGTCTCCATTAATATTAAGTTTTGGGATGATACTTTTGTTTAGTTTAGATAAAGAAATTGTTGTGCCAAAAATAATAGCTTGTGATTTTGTTGGATTTATTTTTAAACCGATTCTATTCGTCATTTTATACAACACATCAATTAAGATCACCATTAAAGTTATGTAAAGCTTCAATAAGAAATTTAATCGTAGTAATTATGTAAAGCTGCAAATCGTCAGCATATAAATGATACTGACAGAACTTTAGGATTTTTGAAATCGGTTTCATGTAAAGAGAAAAAAATAGAGGGCCCAGTACAGACCCTTGAGGAACTCCTGAATTGACATTCAACCAATTGGAATACATCACACCTATTTTCACACATTGCTTCCTATTGGTCATATAAGAGTTAACCCAATCAAGAACACTGTTAGAGAAATTAAGAGTTGCAAGTATACCCAGTAGGCAGTGCTGGCTGGATGGAAGTGGACGGGAGAAAGCAAGAAAATTATCTGAATACCCCGAATTATTATTAACAACACGTCACAAAGACCAAAATAGCTCATTGGGTGACTACACAGTGCGTATGAAGCAGGTGAAGAATACAGCACATTTGCTGACGGCGTCGCATATTAAATATATCCTAGTTTACGAAATGGTCGACTATACTAATCTGTATACGTTCCAACAGTTCCAATGAAATCTCATAATAAACCAGCTTAGAACAAAATACGTTAACGTCAATCATACTTTGGTATTTTGCATTGAATAGCCCTGCCTACTATTCCATGTGTCTGAACTGAAAGTACGGTACATTTCAGGATAACTACTAGCGTTCGACGCGACATGAGGTGACGTTTGAAGGGTGATAGTCGAGTTCTGCAATTCTTATGGTAACGCACTCAAACTTTGTGCTCCGTAGGCCCACCTTCCTTCCTTGTTCCTTCATTCTATAATGGTATATTTCACGCAGTAATCAATCAGTTAAACAATGTTGTCAAAATATCACATGCATGCAGGAAGGATTGACCAGGATAAGCATCTCTCCCTACCTACAGCATAGAATTGACAATGTGTTGCTTTATTGTATAGAAACACACCTTCAAGCAGAACTCATGAATAATACCAAGCCACTCACCAAACTACACAAAAGCAGGGAGTAAGATTTTAAAAAAGTAATCGGTAATGGATCATACAAACGCCAAGAATTCTCGAGTGTTCAGGTGTTTTATTTACCTTTATCAAAATGTATGATATTGAATCATGAACTTTACAATTATGTGGAAGGATTTCTGTGATCTTGGCAGGATTGTGTGCTTTTTGGAGGACTGAGGTAACTTTTCAAGACCCTAAACGTGCCTACGCATACACCGATGAGACTTACATACAGTGAAGTAGCCAAGACGTGCAAGCCACGGGTATGCCCCCAAGGCTGCTGTGTAGCCCCCTACTATCCTGTCCGCTGACGATGACCCACATGCCCCTGTGTCGAAGAGATTCCAATTGCTATGGTTTTTTGGGTTATAGTTTTCCTGCTGCATTCTCAAGTTGCCATAAAAGTGCGTTTCACGTTTAGCTGTAAAGGGAAACGCAACAAATGGAGTCAATTCACCTGCGACAGTAATGTGCCGTCCTAGAGTAATGCTTCGGCCACAGAGCCCCGATCTGAGCGTATGTCATTGGTCAGGAAGGATGACACTGTGGCGAGATCTTGTACTTGCCTGAAGCCCAAACAGATGAAGTTGAGGCGGTTATAAAGTAAGCAATCATAATCCATGCTGGACACACCCAGTCCATGGTTATCGGACCTGAAAACACCTCATGTATATAATTGGAACAGGAAATACCTACATTTTGTATATGTGTATTTTGTACCTTTTGAATGATATTTTGTTAGTTAAATTTGTTCTTGTTTTCTTTTCATTCTCCCATAAAGGGGCAATTACACCCTAATTTTTTTTTAACCTCATTTGCTATATAGCATAATAATGAAATTAAATTACAATTTTTTTAATCAAAGATTAAAAAAAAGACATTCAATAGTCTATTTTGTGAAAATAAGAGGGAACAGGACACATGTTTTGGCATGGTAACTATTCGCTCGGTCATGAAGTATCCGACGTACATAAAGCATGCACGGAGAGCCTTACAGTCATACATTTTCGTGATTTTGCGTTAATCTGCCAAAAATACATCACGAATTGAATTGAATCCATATTATGGACAAATTTGGACTTTCTAATAAAATCCGAAATCGTGAAAATCATTTTTTTTTTAAACTTTACTGTAGAGCCCTTCATTTCGACTTCTGTGACAACTGTCCAAAATTTCAATCATCTGTGGTGTCAGTCAACCGAGCGAACATAAATTTGTTAAAAACGCATGTGAGATATACGCTCCTAAATCTTATTTTACCGGTTTATGTGTTGTTATGCAAAGGCCTAGTTACTAGAGCAGTGTACCAATATGATATAGTGATTTAAACTTTGAAAAAGTGCACTAATACACTCAATCACTCAAAAATATGCGTCCCGAAATTACACCTCTTCTTTACACCACGCGCCACAATTACAAAAACAAAACGAGGTGCAGAGAAGACAAGTACGTCATTAGGTTTGTTTGGTTTGCTACACAAACTTACACTTTACACTAGTGTAGGCTCAAAAAGTCTAAAAAGCGTTTTCGTATTAAGTGTAGTGTAAAGTGTAGCCGTTTGGTTTGACTTCGTGTAGTGTAAAGTGTAGAATTTCTACACGAGCTCCAAGAGGTCGTGTAGAGTGTAGGTGTAGAAATTTAGGCGCAACATTTGAAGAGAAACAGGTTAAAAGTTAAAACATGATGAATGACACATTCTTTCATTGACAATCTGATATAACTCCTAAAATCAATTAATAGTCGATTATTACGCATTAGAAACTGATTCGGAGTAATTTATTTATGTGGCACTATATTTTGTTATGAGGGCAAATGCGTAGGGTACTCTAACCTCAATTAGGATAAGCACTATTGAAGTTTATATTCCAAATAGCTTTTCATCGTTCAGATAGTACACACTTACTATCATATACTACTATCATTTTGACTCATTTAGTGCCTTCAACAGTACTGTTTGTTGTTTTATTATGATTTTTAGTTTGACAGTTCGATGTGAGCGAATCTAGTGTAGAACGAAGTCCTTGGTGTAGAGTGTAGCTTAAAAAACGTTTTGTTATCCTGGGTAAAGTGTAGTGTAATTTGATTTCAAGGCCTACACATACACAACACAAGTCTACACTACACTAGGTAAACCAAACAAACCTAATAATGAACAATATCTTTTCTGTATGAAATCCTTGTGCCGGAGCCTAAAGATCGTTGAAATTTTATTTCTCATGGGAGATTCTTGATGATGGGACCAAGTTTGAAAATGATCAAGTTAGACATTTTTTACATGGATCATGGTGTACCCAACATTTCTTATTTAACTCGGTGAGTTCATAACTAATTAGCCTGAATGACATACATTTTTGGGGTTAAGTGGGTAAAGAGGTAATAGAACACTTTAATTTTTACATTTCGCAAATAGCAATTTGAAGCATCCGGTGTGTAAGAAACTTGGCAGTCAAGCAAATATCGACATACAAGTGGTCTTCAGTACTAGATTATCGATACTAATCTTAAATCTGCCAAAACAATTCACGAATGTGCTATTTAACCGAATCTAAAAAACCTAATAAGAGTATATGTTGTTTTAACGATTGTGTGTGTGACTATAGACTTTCATTTTTATTACCGTGGTAACCGTGCAAAATTCCAAACATGTGATTTCAGTGACCCGATCGAATGGGAATATGGCTCAATCGCATGTCCTACATTCTCATTAAACTATCTTGCGTGCTTGTTTTCATGTTTACAAAATACAACACTGCAGAGTTCTGAAGTATACTCACTTGAGAGATTTTGTAAGAAAATGGGTAGAAAGTACAGCAATATGGCATTGCAATTGAAGTCTGATTGTAGTATTATATAACCTAAACCTCATGGTTCTCCTTCCCACTTTCACATAGTGTTTCATTAAACGAAAATAAATTGAAGTAAATTAGTTTTTAGAATACTGCCAAATTCATTCTTTAATTAATTAATTAACTCAAACATTCTCTGAAGTTTATTTTGTGCTTAGACCCTTCACACTCACCTCTTTCACTGTTAATAAATTAAATATTTCATGACTAAAATCATATGTTAGATAGGCACTGCAACATTGTTCAGTTATTAACACTCGCAATGATTGATAAGACATGCAAACTATTGTAAACCTAAATGTTATTGATAGTTAACACGGACATAAAAATACGTGTTTCCGCCCCCTCCTCCTCCCGCAATAGTTCGACCGCCCCCCCTCTACTCAGAACGAGTATGAACAAAACATTTTCGTATTTAGATCACACCTTCACAATCTGCATTTCTTTCGAAGAAATATAAAGGAGCGAAAGAGACTAAACGCAGAACAAATCTCATTGTATTGAAACAATTTTGTAAATGAGAGCACAACATTTTCCGAGTCCAACAGCTGTCCACATAATTGGTCATGTTGCTTATGTTATCGAAGAAAGTAGACAATACATAGAGTGTATAGTAGTTATAGCACAAAACTGATACACGATTGAAAGTGTTTCGTTATTATTGTGGTCGAAAACATTCTTACCTCTGTGATAGTGATAATTATTCCAAACGGAGGTACATCAGTACAGTTGATTTCTATTAAAGAATGTTGCCTGCTACACGTAACAGGAACTTTTATTACGCCTGTAAAGAAGTTATGTTAGTAGGCTTATCAAATATAACTTATAATGATTGTGTGCACATTAGGCATTGTATTTCGACAGTGTACATTACCATAGCATGAATTAACAGCCTATTTTACGATGCTGATAACCAATAACCATCGGTATTGAAATCATTTCAGCTTTCTCAGATAATCCACAGAATATAGGGGTATATCAACTAAAATTCACCATCACCCTGCTAATAGGACTTGAGATACAGTAGATACACTCGCGAACGAAAGTAAATCAAGGGTATGACACAAAGACGTAACTGTGTGGCTCGTTGTTTCAGTGCCAGTGCGTGTGGTCCCGTCTTATCAACAAGGCATTGGCCAATCATTGCTTTGTCGATACAGGCGTGCGTTTGTAGGTGAATCGTGGCTAACCAGCGTGCATCGATGGTTCTGATGGTTTCGGTGCGTACCTACATGTTTGGTTTGAACCACTTTTCATCCAAATTTCTCAAACCCCGCAAATTAAATCAGTGTAATCGAATGGGGACTAAAAAATTACAAGGAAGAAAAGTCACAATTGTAAAAGCTATGGATCGACATCAAAAGAGTTAGTCTTAAAAGCGTATTTTCGTTCGCGCATCCCCAGAGCAACAATTTTCAATATATTTATAGTTCCACTGTATTGGTTGTCTGTGCGACGGTCACGTCTCACGTCACGTGATAAAAACCGATCACAAAGTCTCGATTTACATAGCTCTTCAACAAAGATGATATTAAAGTATATGATTTTTTGTGATCCCGGGCGTAAGGGGGTGCGGGTTCTTGCTTCCCCCAGAAAGTTACAAAACTCGTGACCCGGCACCTCTACCATTACTGAATGCAAGATCATGCCATGAAGGTAGGCACCCAAGAAGATCATTTCACCGCAAATTATGTTTATATTATGTTAGTATTCTTCTTCGACGGCTCGGAGGAGCTCACTCTTTGGACACAATAAAATAAACTAGGAAAACGCTCAAGTCCCGCCGCGTTCATGGATGAGCTTTTTTGTAAGTTTTTAGTTTGCGTAGGACCACTTTTCCTTTGTAAGTGCATTTTGAATGTATTGTAGGTGATTGTTGTCGAGTTTCAAATGTAACTTGTTAATTGTTATTATAAACCTCAAAAAAACTCATATCAAAACCTTTATTCTATGGATTCTGGCTAACTTTTTCAACTTTTTATTTCAAAAGGTACTACATCACCATAACCTTAATGTCCATGTGAAATATGAACGTTGTAGCCCCACCCGTTTGGTCAGAATCGGCCCAAATGTCACGAAAATATCGCACTAAAAATCGGAAAAAATCGTAAAAGTGCGATAGTCATGAGAAATATTTCTTCGATTGTACCCAAAAACGTGGCACGTCTTAGTTCAGAGATTTCGAAGGTCCCCTTCAATTTTCATCGAGATCGCTTATGCCGTTTGCCCGGAATCGTGCGAACAAATAGACAAAAAAACAACAAAACAACAAAAAAAAAACAACAAAAAACATTGGAGCTAAATTTTTTGAGGGGTCAGTGAAATTGAAGTTTTCTCTTCGCTCGCTACGCTCGCTACGCTAATCCAATAATAATCATATTTATAATCACGCTTCAAGGACAGAAGCAAAGAATTAAGGTTCGCGTTCTCTGTTTTCTTTTTCAATAGTTTGTTTATTCCCCGATTGATGAATAAATAAATAAAATAAATTTTATTTAGAGTCTACCCACTCAAGTTATATAAAAAATTTTCAGTGGGGGACTTTAAATCAATGCGACCAAGCCAACCCTGCAGGCCCCGACGCAATCGACGATTGAGCGATAACCAACCAAAGATCGATATTTTTAATAGGAAATATAGCAACCTTAATTTTATGAATTAATATATTCGTGTGAAATTTGAGCGCAATCGAAAAATTATTTCTCATGAAAAACGCAATTTTACGCTTTTTTCGCTTTAAAAAAAATTATACGATGTATAACACCTACATGCTTTACCTGATTGTAATGATTTTTTCACAGAACAACAGAAAATCTGCATAACACATGACAGCTCAATGCACCAATTACGCTCATCTAACAACGCGCCTGAAAAAGCGTTTGCGAAGCTTCCTAGTACTATAGGGAATTGGTTGTTCAACCAGACTTCTAATGGACCAATGGTATAATACTGTACTTACTAAGAGATAACTACTATGAATGGAGGCTGGTCAAGCAGACTTCCAATCCATTGAAAAGTTAATGAATGGTTTGCATATTTTTAATAACCTGGTGTAATCTACTCCGACGATGACTCAAGTTATAAACCAATGTAATGATGGTGACAGGAGAATAAGGGACCAACATATTATGTAGTCAATGAAAGAACATCTGCTAACTGTATGAAGTTACTTTAATTGTCTTAAATAAGTAGTACAAAATATGTAGTGTGAAATTTGTACCTTGAACGTGGAGTGATGGTAATAAATCTCCATAGACATAATAATATAATAGTATTATCGGCATATCATACGTATGTTCTCGAGGTAAAGCATAGGGAATCAATGTAGAAATGTGAAAAATATTTTTTTTTGGATGAGCGTAGCGAGCGTAGCGAGCGAAGCGAAGATTCCATTTCACTACACTGCAGAAAAAAATCCGGAATGTTTTTTTTTTTTTTTTTTTCTGTATTTTTGTGTGTCTGTGAACACGATTCCGGCTAAACCGATACTCCAATTGCGATGAAATTTTATGGAGGCCTTCGAAATCTCTGAACGAAGAATACTGCCACGTTTTTGAGCGCAATCGAAAAATTATTTCTCATGAAAATCGCAATTTTACGATTTTTTTTCGATTTAAAAAAAATTTCTTAAATGCTTTGTCCGATTTTAATGATTTTTTCACAGAACCTTAATTTTATGAATTTATGTATTCGTGTGAAATTTGAGTGCAATCAAAAAACTATTTCTCATGAAAATCGAAATTTTACGTTTTTTTTCTTTTAAAACAATTCTTTGACTTATAACACCTATATGCTTTATCCTATTGTAATAATTTTTTCACAGAACCTTAAAATTTTTATAAATTCATATATTTGTGTAAAATTTGTGCGCAATCGAATAATTATTTCTTATGAAAATTTCAATATTACGACTTTTTCCTTTTTTTAAATTACAATTAACTAAAAAAAATTAAAATTTAGGTTAATTTTTCATTTAATTTAATTTAATTTAAAAAAATCTTCAACTAAGTAATGATTTTTTCACAGAACAACAGAAAATCCGCATAACACATGGCAGCTCAATGCACCAATTACGCTCATCCAACAACGCGGCGGGACTTAAGCGTTTTCCTAGTTATATTTGGGTGTGCACCATCAAAGTTTTATCTCTTTTCAAATTATGACATTTGCACCATTGTTGAAAGCAGATTCTCAATACAATTAATAGAGCATGACATTATTTTCAATTTGCTTGTGCTTCAGTTGTGAAGTAGGTAGTCACTTTATCATTGTATCACTTTCATAAATTCATTTATAACTAGTGTTTTATTTTTATTTGCTATTTTGTAATCTATTTAAATTGAATGTTACACAGGCTAACTGCTAAGTGGAGGTGGCAATCTGAGTCTTGAAGAAGATATCAAGAGTGATATGGACGGAATAATCAATGAGCAGCAAGCAGATATTTGTTATCAAGATGATGGTTGTTGCAGCAAGATACATATAACACACAAACAACGGCTGAACATTTTGCAAGATGCGTGGGCTATAGGCTTTACAGTTCAGGTCACTGCCATCATGGTTACTTGCTTGTGTTGGTTTTCTTCTTAGGAACCAGCCAATACCCCAGGAATTACATTTGAACTTGATAGCACAAACATGTGACAAAGCTGCACAAGACTACAAGAGCACAAAGAAATGTTTGAAACATTCAAAGCCAGTTGACACAGGATCAGACTGTTTATCCCTATAATATGAACGCATCACTTTTTTTTGACAAAGTACCGTAGTCACGAGGTGTTAATGCTGGCCATGACCATGTAGTGTTGTTCTTCAGTGGGAGGTGCCCGGCCTGCGATGGACCTCTTGATTCCTGGCGACATGGGCAAATAGTCGGGCTCCGGTTCAATCGAGTCGACAGATGTCGTCACTGGCGGCCAGAAGAATCTGCTCCTAGCGCTTTGCACGTCCCAAGACGAAGTGTCGAGAGTCGACGGGTAGTGCAACTGAGGGGAGGAGCAGGTCGAGAAACACCGGCTTCGAGCCAACGAATTAAAACCTTCGGTGTCGATCGTCAGGTTGGGTATTCTCTTTCTCGGCGGTAACGGTGGAGGCGAGGATGGTGAAGACTTACTCGAGCCGTTTTGGTTCATGCAAGAGTAAATGACTCGTCGGGCATGGCGATCACAGTGTCCGGTATTTCTTCGTATATACCTGAAGCTATTGATATTCCCGATTCTCTTCTCGGAGACCTATACTTCTCTAACTCAACTAAATCACCAACAAGGTCGTCGTCGTCACTATTGCAGAAACCAACCTTCTGATATTCATGCACAGACTCGCAATCACTACCACCCGGGGTGAAAAACACCAACCCCAAGCTTGCCGTGAGGAGACTGGACGCTCCTTTGCTTTCCGACGGCAGACTGGACGCTAACTTTGTCTTTATCGGGACGCCCGAGTCCTCGGAGTACGTTGAAGTACGTTTGCTAGAGTCTTGTGAACTACTGTTTGACCTGAAGGCGTTGAAGCGCTTCCGTCTGAACTTGATTCCGATGAAGGAGGTACCGGAACCGGAACCCACCGCTTCTTCTGGGCTACAATATTGTCAGACTAGGAGGGACCTAGGCCTTTTGGTCGTGAGTGTTACTTCTGCCTGGGTGGCTGTAACTAGGGACGCAGCGGCCGGCCTCCCAGGACATAACCCCTCTTAGGCCTTAGGCTCCTAGAATCGACCAGGACCTTGGGTTGATGAGGATTCTAGAGGATGCGGGGTAAAGAACAGTACATAACTACAGCTTTCAATTCAAAGAAGGGGCACTGTATTAAATAAACACCACATTCCTATTCTGACCAAGGGTTAAGCCTGTGCATGCCGTTGCCTGATTGACGTGTTGGGTTCCCACAATTACTCTCTTAGTTACTCTTTAGATGTGAATACATGACTTACTTTATACCCTCAGGACTGTGGTAGGACGACTCTACGAACAGACTGGCCCCTTTGGTTGGACCGCTCTCCCTCTGTAGACGCTGGACCCTCTGGAGTGGCCTGTAGTCGAACTCTTCCCTCTTGACGGCTACTCGAACGCTTCTCCCATGTAGGTCTTGAGTCTTCACCGCATAGACTTATCCACTCACGGCTAAGTACCAGCTTCAAAGCCTGCTCGGGCCCGTCACTCTTAGTACGTCCTTGCTCAAGTGTGATCTCTACTGGACTGCCCCCTTAGCGACCTCGCTTGCCTACGGGAGAGCTAGTCCCCCTCCCCGCCAGCCAAACCACGTGTGTCTCTCGCCCAATCCGCGCTTCTTCCACTGTCCAGGTTCCCCGAGCCAAACATCGCTTTACATAATTCGGCCAAATAAACATTCAACTCAGCATAAACATTCCATCGAAAATCCAGAATTGTTATATCAATACAACTGACGAAACCATCTGTCAGCACCTCACTCCGTAAACACACACCTCGTTATTTGGGCCAGCTTGATTACTTCACAGCCAACATTCCACTGACCAACTAGGTCACATTGCAAATGACGTCAATCGTTAGGTAACGCCAAAGTTGTTACTTCCAACTAATAAACACCTCTTGCTGCAACTCGATGCTTCTTAACTGAATAGAACTCCAGATATTCGGATAAACTATCCAAATATATGACAACCGCTCCCCTGTAGAAGAAACACGTCCTCGTGTTTCCGCGGAAAACTTCTTGCCAAAAACAACGCTGACAACGATGAACCACGTATACCTCCATGTCATGCTGACCTCGCCTCCAGGCGTTTTCAGAACCGATTGCTTGACGCTCTTACTCCGATCAGCCTGCCATTTCAGTACACACGGCTTTCTCCAACTTCATCCAGCCATCTTCAGGTATTCTCTTCCAATGCTCCGATGCCATCTTCTTCCAGATGAATCCATACTGTCATCCCACCAAAGTCCTCTCTGAAACCCCTACCGCAAAGAAAAACAAGGGAAAAACAACCCCCCTCCCTCAAAAAAAACCCCGCACGTCAACAGTAACAAAAATGCACAGACTTACCTGTATGGCCATACATCCAGGATCTAATCTGAGCGTGACTCGACCAGACAGTAAACTTCCTAACCAAACGCTAAAAAAACCGCAACCAGTTTAGCTGTAACACCCTAGTTTAGTCTAGCACAGGCAACGAAAAACAAACCCGAAAATACAAAAAAAACGAACAGAGACTGATACCTGTGTGTAAAATCAAAACATCAAAAACAATAAGCATGCATTTAAG
Organism: Sweltsa coloradensis; assembly: GCA_024449915.1. NCBI lineage: Eukaryota > Metazoa > Arthropoda > Insecta > Plecoptera > Chloroperlidae > Sweltsa > Sweltsa coloradensis. The sequence continues at coordinate 118,287 of JAMZAV010004549.1, forward strand.
TTTACTGTCTCAAAAAACCCTAAATAAATCATTTTGAAACTCCTGGTTAATTTAAAAAAAAAACATATCATTCCGTGATCCAGTGCGCCCTCCGACAGGATGGATGAAGAACACCTCACACTCCATGGTGTCTCCTCCAGATAAGAACGGGCAGGTACCGTCTTGTTTGCAGATCATATGGACTCGCAAATGAACTGTTAACAGAAAACAAACAACAGCAGAAACTGACACATAATAGTCTATTAGACCATAACAATAACAAAACATAGCTGATGTTACTTTCTGCCCGAGAAATAGCTGAGCACACAGTGAGTAAACAAAACTAAACGAGATTCTAAATTTTAGAACTTATAAATTATCTTACTATGCAAGAATCCAATTACAAATTAATTGCAAAAAGAACAATGAAAATTAACTAGCCACAAAACAAGCACTAGAATCTCCAACATTAATAAATGCAATAACCTTTAATTTGACTTTTAACCATAATAAGCAAACATAATGAAAAAAAACTATTAGCAATTAAATAACTCATAACTCAACTGTGCGCTGCTTTAAGTAAACTTTATACTGACTCTAAATTAATAGCAATAAATTTTTCAAATTTTAAAACAGTATTAGCTTTTAACAATCAAGAATTAAAAACAAAACAATTTCCTTTTCTAAAACATAATTACAGTCCATGTAACACATCCATAGAGATTGACTATACCCACACACATCCAGGTAACTACCATGCCCAGGACTCGAACCCCACTCCTCCTGCACAGAGCAAAGGAACCTAACTGAAGTACCATCAGGACAACCCGACTAAAAAACTACAGAAAAGTATAAAACAAAACGATTCATTTCATATTACATACATAGCGATTTCGAAAAACGAACATCCTAGCCAACGACCCGCGTTGCTAACAGCCAACTAGCAATTTAATAATCCAAAAGCATAGCAGACCAAAGAAAACTACGAAATTTAAAATATTTCAAAATATTAGAATTCACAAAACAAGCGCAAATGGAAACAATTAAATCCGAATATGGCATATCAAACCACAAATTCCGCTCACCAAAAAGTATCTATTTACTTCATTTTTTTACTAATACTCCGTCCACATTGCCTACTCCTATTCAACCACACCTAGCAACTCGACCTATGACCATCAAAGACAACCAACCATAAATAAGGGTGTCCATCCCTCCTTGGGCATCATGCATGCTCATTAACATTTCGCGCTTAAGACTATCAGGGATCACTAACAGCTTTACCGGACCATTCGGACAAAAGTTTTTCTTATACAAAACCCCATCCTCTAGTACATAGCTTCGCGTTTGTCTTGCTATCTGAGCTGTCGCCGAGCTAGGATCCTTCATAGCTGCGATTAACCCCGAAAGATTAACATCAGCCTCTTGTAACTTCCTAATGTCCTGAGCCTCCAGAGCCGTCGTCATTATCTCCAGATCCTGCGCCAGATCCCGCTGTTCCTCGTCATCCTCAGGGATCATCCTTGACAAACAATCGGCGTCCGTGTGATTTGCCCACTTTTGAAGATAACCTCAAAATCAAAGTCCAGCAGGAAAATATTCCACCTAGCCAACCTTCCAGTATTGCTAGATGTTCGCCGAAGATAACAAAGGGCATGATGATCGCTAATGACCTCAAACTTCCGCCCATATAAAAAATGCCTAAAAAATTTTTATCCCAAATACCACCGCCAGACACTCTAATTCAGTAATTGCATACTGCGATTCTGCTCTCGACAACTTCCTTGAGGCATAGCCAATTGGATGCCATGAACCATCAAACTTCTGATATAGTATTGCACCCAATCCCACCCTCGACGCATCTGTACGCAGCTGTGTTGGGGCCTCATGTAAATAATGACGCAACACAGGCGCTGATAGCAGTTTATTTTTCAAAGTCTGGAACGCCGACTCTTGCGCCTCACCCCACACAAATTTCACCCCTTTTTTCGTGAGATCAGTTAAAGGTGCGGCAATTGATGAGAAGCCCTGGACATACTTTCTGTAGAAAGATGATAACCCCACAAACGATCTAACTTGTCGGATTCTGGTCGGCACAGGGAACTTTTTAATAGCTTCCACGGTAGCAGGATTTGGTGACACCCCTGTCTCATCAACAACATGTCCCAAAATATTGACCCGCTTGTAACCAAAGTGACATTTTAAGGGATTCAGTGTCATCTTACACTGTCTGAACCGTTCAAGAACCAAACGTAGACTAATCAGATGCATTGCGTAATTAATCGCGGCCACAAGGACGTCATCCAGATACACATGACAATGCTTGTATCTCAGACCAGCAAGGACCCTTGTCATCGTTTTCTGAAACCAAGATGGCGCCACTTTAATGCCAAAGGGCAATCGATTGAAGCTATACTTTCCTAACCAGCAGGTAAAAGAGCAGATCTCCTGCGCCCTTGGAGACAGTGCCAACTGAAAAAAACCACTAAACAAGTCTAATGTGGAGAACACCGTACAGTTGGCAAGACTGCATAATAAATCCTCCGCGTTCGCCGCCGGATAGGTAACATCCTTAATCAATAAGTTAGTTTTTCTGAAATCAACCACAAGCCTCAAGCTGCCATTAGCTTTTTTCACAAGCAAAATCGGCGAGCTCCAGTCCGAGTTCGACTCCCTGATGATCCCGGCTTTCAACATGTCAGAAACATGCGTCTGGATAGACTGTCGCTCAAGATGACTACAACGGTATGGCTGGACATGAAAAGGCTTAGCATTATCTATGAGTTCAATATCACACTCCCCCCCCTTGTACGAAAACCTTTCCATTGCTGAAATGAAAAACAACTTCGCTGCCGTACGAAGGCTGTTGACGCCCGACAAAAACAAGTCTATCTAATCTTCTCTCTCTCTCTCTCTCTCTACCGGATGCCAACGGCTCAGAGCGAGCGACCGTGTTGCCACATCTAACACATCGCGAGTCTCGTAACACATACAATGTATTTTATGTTACGCGTACCACACGTACATAACATAAATTAACATTCACCCTCCTGTATAAGAACAAGCAATAGTCCTAAACGATTGCACACCCTTCTATTCTTTCTCCACCCTTCTATCTCTTTACACAAACACCCTCAAAATAAATCACCATCAACCATTTGTACACAGTACATAAAAATACTATTACACAAATCCGGCGAAAACCTCCACCATGTCAGACTAGGAGGGACCTAGGCCTTTTGGTCGTGAGTGTTACTTCTGCCTGGGTGGCTGTAACTAGGGACGCAGCAGCCGGCCTCCCAGGACATAACCCCTCTTAGGCCTTAGGCTCCTAGAATCGACCGGGACCTTGGGTTGATGAGGATTCTAGAGGATGCGGGGTAAAGAACAGTACATAACTACAGCTTTCAATTCAAAGAAGGGGCACTGTATTAAATAAACACCACATTCCTATTCTGACCAAGGGTTAAGCCTGTGCATGCCGTTGCCTGATTGACGTGTTGGGTTCCCACAATTACTCTCTTAGTTACTCTTTAGATGTGAATACATGACTTACTTTATACCCTCAGGACTGTGGTAGGACGACTCTACGAACAGACTGGCCCCTTTGGTTGGACCGCTCTCCCTCTGTAGACGCTGGACCCTCTGGAGTGGCCTGTAGTCGAACTCTTCCCTCTTGACGGCTACTCGAACGCTTCTCCCATGTAGGTCTTGAGTCTTCACCGCATAGACTTATCCACTCACGGCTAAGTACCAGCTTCAAAGCTTGCTCGGACCCGTCACTCTTAGTACGTCCTTGCTCAAGTGTGATCTCCACTGGACTGCCCCCTTAGCGACCTCGCTTGCCTACGGGAGAGCTAGTCCCCCTCCCCGCCAGCCAAACCACGTGTGTCTCTCGCCCAATCCGCGCTTCTTCCACTGTCCAGGTTCCCCGAGCCAAACATCGCTTTACATAATTCGGCCAAATAAACATTCAACTCAGCATAAACATTCCATCGAAAATCCAGAATTGTTATATCAATACAACTGACGAAACCATCTGTCAGCACCTCACTCCGTAAACACACACCTCGTTATTTGGGCCAGCTTGATTACTTCACAGCCAACATTCCGCTGCCCAACTAGGTCACATTGCAAATGACGTCAATCGTTAGGTAACGCCAAAGTTGTTACTTCCAACTAATAAACACCTCTTGCTGCAACTCGATGCCTCTTAACTGAATAGAACTCCAGATATTCGGATAAACTATCCAAATATATGACAATATTGTCGCAGATCGTTCTCGCTACGGCTGAGCCGTCTCGCGTTTCTGATGGGGAAGAGTGGCGATGGACAGGGAGATAAATGAATGGTCTGTGCTTGCTGTCTTCTTGTTAGACTCTGAATCAACTGGTCTGCTCGGTCGCAAAACAGATAGAGCTGGCCGGATCCTCCACCCCAGTCACTGCGGAAAGAACACCGTTCATTTCCTTGCATCAGTGGCTTAGGAAAACTTTTTTTTTAGTGCGGGGATCATACTAAAGTTGACTACGAGGTTGGGCGGGCAAACCGGGGTCTGGGGCGAAGCCCCAGCCGCAGGACTGCTTTTTCGCCGTAGGCGAGATTTTTTTAAAAGGTGCCCTTGATAGGTGGCCTAAAACACGTTTACAGGCGAATTTTAAGGGTCACATTTTGAAGCTAATATTGCATTGAAGATTGATTACCTGACTAAAATCGGTCGACAGTTTGCTTGGGAGTGAAAACACTGCGCACAAAATATAATTAGACGAGTGAGCGAAGCGAATGAGGATTCTGTTACGCTCTACTCGATCGGGCCTTGGTACGGCCGGGTCATACGGCCGAACGGCCAAATAGATTGAGCTGAAATTTTAAACACACATCCGTGACCAGGTAACTGAGAACTGCTAACAAAATGAGCAATATCTGTTGCGATTTAAGCTCACAAGAAATAAAAATGTGAAAAATTTGAACTTAGTTTGCAAATGTTTAAAATACCCATTAGTAAAATAGAACACAGCCTGTGAAAGTTTGCGATCAGATGAACAAAGTAAATGTTTATTATTATTATTTTGTTTTCATTTCTTCTGTCATTCTGTAAACGATGCTGGCTATCAAGGATACTACTATTATACACTTCGCTTGGGCTGGTGATGATCTACAAGAAACAGTGCGACGTATTTTATCTCGCAAACATCAGCTGGTAAGAAGGGTAGTTTATTACTTTCCGAAACTAGAATGCGAGCTCTGGCAGTCGTTGTCGGGGACCCCCATATTCTCTGACGACCTTCCCAACGACGACGACCAGGACAAAACGACCGATGACAAAGACGATGACGACCACGACGCAAGAACCCTCCCTTTTATTTCTGACCAGCACCAGCATGGGATTTTCCTCCCTATATATCCTCTAGGTAAGAGTGGTGATTTTTGACCTAGCGGTTGTCGCACCCTTAATCCAAACTAAAACTAAATTGGGACGTATGGGACCAGCCTTTTCATAATAGGACGACGACAAACGGTTGACGCACCCTAAAACCAAAAAACTATAAACCACTTTCTCTGTTCGCCTAGGCCTAAATATTTTAATTTTTTGGGTTTATTTGGATTAAAGACGCGTCAACCGTTAGGTCATAATGCAAGACTCTAGCCTAGGGAGGAGTGGAGTGGCCCATGCTTGGTCAGAACCAGCCATGGGTAAGGGGAGGAAGGGGGATTTCTCACGTCGTGGTCGTCATTGTCTTTGTCATCGTTCGTTGTGTCATTGTCACCGTCGTCGGGGAGGTCGTCAAGGGAAGGGGGAGGTGTCCCCGACGACGATTGCCAGAGCTCGCCTCTGGTTTTGGGGAGTATAGTATACTTCCCTCTTATTAGCTGATGTTTGCGAGGTGGACCTTTTCTCTTGAATCGCCTTTTACGATAAGCAGAGCAATGCTCTGGGCCAATTCTACCCCGAACCCAGACGGAATCGTCTTTAATTTTTCATACATTGACGCTGGAGGAAGTACCTGTTCTAAGGGTCATACATCGGCCGTTCCATTTAGCCTGGGGTGAAGCCTATCTGTTCAACAAGGGTCTGTGACCACAAATGTTTGTATTCAGATTATACTTGGGAAACGCCAAAGTCGTTGTTAGACGAGTGAGTGAGCCATGTGTTGAGTACCCGCTAACATAACTTTTCTACCCCCAACCTTAGGCCTCCCTAGCCTATCATTGGCTAAAGTGGTGCATTATGGCCGAACAGTTGACGTGTCCTTAAACTTAAAAAATTAAAAACCCTATTATTTATACCACAATAATTTTAATTACCTAACTTAAATCCAATTAATGTTCACGGGTACTCAACACGTGGCTCTCTCACTCGTCTAACAACGACTTTGGCGTTTCCCTAGTGAATAGTCTAAAATCAGATGGCTAGTCGAGTCTCGCAAATCACGTCTCTTACGGAATCTTTCTAAAAAATGTTAACAAAAACCTTCCTTTTTGTTTGTGCAAGCCTGACTGTAGTAAAAATCCTAAAAATCACCCAACAAGCTATAAGTTAGCAAGTGACACCCATACCTGGCTTGACGTTATGACGTAATCGGGTCCTACGAGGAGGATGACGCAATTCAAAGAGATGATTTTGGCTTGATTTTATTAAAGACTTCACACAACTGCGCCCTCATTACGTCTTACTTTTGGTGCGGAATTTAAACGTCGTTTTTGAAACGAAGTTTCGTTTTGAAACTGTTTATATTAAGTAGAATAAAAGAGCTAATTGATTTTATTTTCATGCAAATATCCTATTGTGGAGGGATGTCCGAGGGCGTTTAAGAGGGAGGACTCAATCCCTCGCATTCGCATTAACGACTAATAGTCCAGCAGATAAGTAAAAAGATTGTGGGATACCGCGCTACCGACAGAGTTAACTCATGGGTAACCTGCTATTGTCAGATGTAACTCATGGGTAACGTGCTACCGACAGAGTTAACTCATGGGTAACGTGCTATTGTCAGATGTAACTCATGGGTAACGTGCTACCGACAGAGTTAACTCATGGGTAACGTGCTACCGACAGAGTTAACTTTCAGGCAACGTCTAAGTCTTTGATCCAAGAGGTAGACGGGCTGACACCCATCCCATCCCTGTTAATCCAGACAAAAAGTTTTCCCTCAAATTTTCTTCAGTCAACAAGGCGAATTCCGGATAGCCCTAGGACATTCCCTACCTGCCGCCATCACACCCTTACCCAAGACATCTAAACCTGATGTATTCAGTAGATTAGTGAGCTTTAGCTTACATGTTTTACTCACGTAGCCTAGGCGTGCAAGCCACGGGTAGGCCCCCATGGCTGCAGTGTAGCCTCCTACAATTCTATCCGAGGACGATAACCTACACTTATTTGTGTCGAAGAGCCGCCATCTTGGATGTAGGGTGGGATCATAGTTATCTGGCGCGGTATTATTATCAGCGCCGGCATCTTCTGGAAATTCGAGCAATCCGTGCATGGAGCCACCCATATTCTGCTACACGACCTCATATCAATCAAACTGCACTATATCTGCATGGGTGGTTAATTTTTTTTGCAGATAAGCTCTCACACAAAAGTTTAGAAACAAAAAGATTTACGTTATTTTATTTTCAAAGAAGATTTTCAAAATAGCTTTCAAATATTATGTTTACTTCTATATCATTATGAATTCATCAATATTAATTGTTTCTACGAGAACTTCTTTTGTAAAACTATGAGACCGTATGACGCAGGGGTTGGAGTGGAGGGTAACACTGTTGCTTATATCATGTACTTGTTTGTATCGACACGAGCTGATGTTAAAGTTGACGTACAGTGTAGTATCACTATCAATGCTGGTAAGATCCAGGCCATGGCTTTCGTCCTGTCAAACACACCAACAACATAATATATATATATATATATATATGTGTGTGTGAGTTTTAAGTATCTTTACAGTAAATAATCACGCACAGTATTATAGAAAATAACTTTTAATCCCAACGTTTCAGAAAAACTATGTTTCCATTTTCCATTTCCACAAACTCGCCGTCAACAAGATGGAAACAACATCTGCTTTGGCACAACATGTCAAGAAGGACGGTCATTCCATTGATTTTGACGGAATGAGGCCTCTTAATTGCCATGGTAAGCCATCTATCTAGTCGAATCGTCAGAGAGGCAGTGGAAATTGAGAAGCACCCACTCAATCTTAACAAACGAGATGATGGCAAGCGTTTGGCTCAATCGTGGAAGCCTGCTTTGATTGAGAGGTTAGTCAAAGAAAGCGGTATAGCGGCTGATAGAGTGCCTGCAGTTCTAGACGAACGTGGGACGGTCCGGACGGACCCAACCATCTTGTCTAGAAATTTGGAATCCAGCAGAATGGCTAGAAGTCATACTGCAGCTCTTGAAAAGTATGAGACTGAGCCGCCTGTGGTACCAAGACATGAAGACAGCGATAGGCCTGCTAGAATGGTCACAAGAAGTCACACTCACAATGCAACCAAGTGATTTGATTTTAGGTTCACTGCAATTGGATCTTTGTAATTTTCTATGTTTGCAAGGTAGTGTGTTTTTTGTTTCTATTTGTTTGTTTTAATAATGCTGTTGTTGTTTTATCGAATTTTTGTTTTACCTTTCCCTTGAAAAAGGAAACATAGTTTTTCTGAAACGTTGGGATTAAAAGTTATTTTCTATAATACTGTGCGTGATTATTTACCGTTGTTCGCCCCTTTTCCCCGGCGCTATTTTGGTAGTTATATTTTCCTTATTTTGGTATTTTTGTTTGTATTCAAAATTTTCACTATTGTTATCACCTGTTTGAATTTCTGCCTACAGACGTCTTTCCTGGTTTTTCTCGCGTTCGACTTTTGCAAGTATTGTTTCAATGCAGTCCCCTCTAGCCTTCACTCGAAAAGTGCAAAGTTCTTTTCGTCCCCAAATTCTTTCGCTCGAAACTCGAAAGCACGTGCCGTTCTCCGGACTTTGCACTCACTGTACGTACTCAAGTCGTAAGCGCCTCCGCTCCGTCTTGGAATACAACGACGGGTTTCCGAGCTGCAGCCCTTTGGGTTTGCTTGCCTTCCAGCATTCTCTAACTCCTATCATTTTCCAAACCATTTCTTTATCCCTGTTCTCTTCGCGGGGGGTTTAACATCTCGCCATCGTACTTACTCTGCCTGCCCCCTTAGCCTAGTCAAATTCGGGTAAGTTCAGATCAAAATATATTACAGCCTTTATTCTGGGAGTTGAGCACCTGGCTCGAACACATGGTCCCCCGAACCGAGCTCCGGTGTTTTTTCCGCATTTTCGAAAATAGTTTCTTTTAAAGGGTTAGCCTTGTTGGTCGTCGCACACACACAGGGTTTTTTGAGTGTTGTTTTTCCGCTCTCGTTTTTCTGTGGATGCGCTATTCAGTGAAATTTGTCTCTTAGTTGTTTCCTCTTAGTTGATATTTTAAATCCCCGTTCTCTGGAAAGTTGCAAGTAGAGAAAAAGTTAGTTGCTCGACGCGGTTTTATTTTCGCGTCCGTTCACAAACGTAAAGCGTTCGAGAAAATAAAACCCGATAAAGTTGAGTCTTTGGGCCCGTTTTGAAAATTTGTTAAATTTGGAAATCGTTTTCCCGCGAAATCCAAATGCTTTTGCCGAACCAACCCAAGTAGTTTTTCCCCGCAAAAAGATCGAAATAGACAAAGTTAAAGACATTTTTTGAAACGCTTTTTTTGCTTGTAAGTTCGTTATATACGGGATAAATAAATCAGCCCCGGGTTTTTGGCTAAAACCTGGTCCCTGCCCGCCTCAGTTCAACCATCCTTGCTTTCCCAGTCATAGATTTTCCCAAAAGTTCAAAGAACATTTGCAAAGGGCCCAAATTCTATTCTCTTTTCAAATCTCTGATCGATGATAATAATCATTGTAAGTTCAAAAGTTACACTTTTTAAAAATTCATTGTCGAAATCTTTGGGCCCCATCCGAGTTTAAAACTAAAAAATTACCCCCCTCGTTGAAACTCTATCTCTCTTTATCAAAACAAGCTTTTTCGGGGAGTTTGATGTCCAAAATTTTAGATTTTTTTCCCTCTAAAAACGTCATCCGACGGTCTTCAAGCGTTTCAAAAAACACATCGCAACTCTGTAAAAATCTCTAAAAGTCTGAATTTCCCATTTAGGTGATTTTTATTGTTAGGGCTTTACAAACCGAGGTTTTAAATTCGCGGCTTTAAAAACAACAAAAATCAAATTCAACCCCCGATTACAAATCGCTAACGTTTTTCTCGAAGACCAATCTAGAACGAGGAGTTAGTGCTGTCGGGAAAAGTTCTGTTACTCCCGCAAAAGTTCTCCCCCTTAAACAAAATCAAACCTTGTTAGTGTCGCACTGCTCGAACAACAGGTCACGAGTCCCCAGTAACTCATCTCGTAATCCTCTCATCAACTGTGCCCGCTTGTTCGGTATGTAAGGCTTTCATAATTTACCAGTGCAATGTTTTCCGTGGTTTTAAACCCATAGACCAACTTTTTATGACCGCTGGCCAATTAAAACGCTTTTTTAAATTTGTAGGGTGCAATCTGCGCCCAACCTTTCCACGAAACTTTTTCTGTGTGTCAAAGCTTAAACATCATTCTATTTTCATTGAAATCCGCCCGTCTCTCCGACGATACTCCTGTCCCCCGACAAGGCCCTTTCAGCGCCCCGGGCTCTTCATGTCAAGCCCAGGTTCGAGCCCCACTCACAAACCATACTAGGCCCCGTTGTGCACTCATTATGACGCGCAGGGGATATGCCCCCTTTTCGCGGGGTTTTTGGGGGGCACAAACTTGCTATCACAAGTGTTTGAAAACGTTTTGGGCTTGAAAGTCAATCCAGCCACCCCCAAAATCATTTTCGGAAAAACTAATCTCGGTGCAGGGTTTTGTCAATGCATTTTTTAGCTTCTCGCTCTCGGGAACCCTCTATCATTAAAGCACACTTTCCCTCTAACTATTCCCGGCAATTTCCCTACATCCCCGGCCACTGACTCATAGGCGCTATCATGACCTTGCCCGCTGAGTCGCTTAAATGTCCCCAGGCCCCTTGATTTCCTCATTGGGCCGATCCTACTCAGACTTCTCGTAATCCGGACAAAACGTGAGGCAGCAAACCGCCCACTCAAACGGTTTTGGTTGGGTAATCTTAGGTCCGGGCCCCGCTACTCAACCAGCACCTGAGTCATCTACTCATTTCTCGCTGGACAAACTCCCCGTTGAAAATACTCTCCGTTCCCTTTTGGGAAACAGAAGAAAATCGCGACCTCCCTCTCTGGACCCAAATGGATTCGTCGTTTAAGACACTTCATTAAAATCACTCTCGGACCCCCCTGGCCCCTACCGGTCATTACCCCTTCAAGCCCGATTTTCGTCATGCCAGGCTACAATCGTGATGTCGCGCTCAAGACTTTTGTCAGTTTAGGCGTGTCTGAGCGTGATCCTCCCCTTCATGGGCTCTTCATGAGTTTAGAGTGATTTCCTCGTTTACTGCAAGCGCCTCCTCTCGACCCCGGGGAAAAAATAATCCCGCTCATTGTGTACACAAGGTCACAAGCTCTACCCCTAAAATGCGAGTGGTATTCAGCGCCTCTGGGGGCTGCTCCCCCTGGACCTGTTGAACCACCCCCCATGGTTCTCTGGTTCCCCTTATGCGTTTTTCCCCCCTCCAGGGGGTCCGCTCGGTCCTTTGGGTTTAAAACCCCGCCACGCTTTCCCCAGTGAAGCGTCTCCACGGTGCTGATAACTCATGATCCCCTCATTGATCCTCTGCTTGTCAAACTGCAGAGTTTCCCTCGCTCTTAAAGCCAACGCGTGTTGGGCAGTGGTACGCTTTTTTCCCCATTTGCTTGTCGTCGAAGTAACCTTGCACCCCCCTCTGGTCCTTGCTCCCGTCCGATTTGAGGACGCGTGCCCTGTTCTGCGCATCACCAGCAGCAGTACTTCGCTATGAGCTCAAGCAACTGGCTAAAAAAAACCCCGTTCGTGACCCCCCCCCATCGCCCCCCTCAACCCTTTATTGACTCCCGTGGGTTTTTTAGGGGGGGCGGCAGGTTCATATTCTTTTCCCCCCCGAAGAAGCTCGTCATCCTCTCTTGCTTCCCAAGGAAGGGCCCTTTTTCCGCGCTCTTTTGTGAGCCCTTCCTCTCCCCCTTGCACTTGGCCCCCGCACTGTGCAAGCCTCATTCAGCAGATGTATTGTTATCTTCTGCGTGGTTTGTTACGGCAAAAACATTCGTCGCTGCTTAACCTGTTTCAAAATTTCCCCGCCCAAACCTAAACAGCCAATTATGGCCAAACTGCTGAAAACCCCGCGTTAAGCCTTCGCGTGCGTTCCCCCACGTGGGGACAAAACTACGCTGGCCCATTTCAGTGAAGACGAGTCCTGTCGTAATGCCTCCATCGCAAAAGGCTACTTATTCCTTCGTCGCATGGCCACCAAAATTTTGCACCTTAAGCTGGTTCTCACCTGTCCCCGAAACTTTCCTGCCTGTTTGATCGGTTTCTCGCCCCGGGGTGGGGTCCCCGCTCACATTTACTCCGACTTGGCCGTAAAATCTAGGTGCCCCGCTCGCTGCTCCGGAATCTACGATTTTCTCACGGCGTGAGACCGCCTCGGGACAAGCTTGCATACGAATTTAGGTGGCATTTCCCCCCCCTTACGCTCCTAATTTTGGTGGACTTTGGAAGCCGGGGTAAAATCCCCAAGTTACTCCTGCATCGACAATTTAAAGGGCTCCGCCCTTAATTTCGAGGAATACTCCCCCGTTTCACGCATCGAAGCCGTGTTGAAAAAGCGTCCCTTTGTGCCACTTCGTTCGACCCCTTGGATGGGCCCAGATTACCCCCTCCCCCACATTTTTGACGCAACCCCGCTTCTCGCACCCCCGAATTGCTGTCGTCGAGAATGCCTCACCTTCTCTCGTTGGGTTCAAGTCCGTCAAAGCATCAAAGCTTTTGGGCACGTTGGTCCTCGAGTATCTGCACACGAGATGCAGTGGGGAAGTGGGTGCCGCGTGCCCCAACCTCAAGGTCGGTGACGGGCTTCGTTTGGAAAAACCCCTACCACTCCTTTGTCTTGGCCTATTGGCCGGGTGGGACAAGTGGCCCCGGCAAGACAAAAAATCATCAGAGTGGGGTCCCTTCGGACTCCCAAAAAAGTGTTTACCCGTCGGTGAACAAGTTGGTGATCCCCCCTCCTTTTTAGTTTTTCGTTTTGGCTCGGTCTTATATAGTTGTAGTTCTTAATTTTTTCTTGGGCCCCATCTAAAATATCCATTTTAGGTGGGCGGTTATGTTCGCGCCATTTCCCGGGGCCCATTTTTGGGGTTTTATTTTTTTCTTAGCTATTGGGATTTCTTGTTTCGTATTCATAAGTTGCCACTATTGTTATCACCCGTTTGAATTTTTGCCCATCAAAGCATTTTTCCCGGTTTTCTGCGTTCGACTTTATGCAATATTGTTTTTAATGCAGTTCGCCTCTAGCCCTTTATCGAGAGTGCAAAGTTCGTTTTTGTCTAATTCTTTCGCTCGCAACTCGAACGCACGTGCCCTTTCCCGGGCATTGCACTCACTGTAGATCAAGTGCGTAGCCGCCCGCCGCGTCCGTCTTGGGAAAACAACGCGGGTTTTCCCAGTGCAGTTTGGTTCGACTTGCCTTCCAGCATTTCTAACTTCCTACTATCTTCCAAAATCGAGTTTCTTTATCCCTTTTTTTCTCTCTCGCGGTGGGCTTAACACTCGCCCATCGTACTACCTTGCACTGCCTCCTTCAGCACGAAAAATCGGGGGGAAGTTCAGATCAAAATATACATACAGTCCCTATTCCGGGGTGAGCACCCGGCTCGAAAAAAACCGTAAAGATACTTAAAAAATTAACCTGGGTCACGAAAACTTAAGACAAAAAAATTTTTCGCCTTCGGGGAGGGGACATTTTCCGTGTGGACTTTTTTGGAAACTGCGGGCAAAAAAAAATGCTTTGTGCCTGAGCTTTTTACTTCGATGCAGTACCACGGTTACCCCAAAAATTTTTCCGTTTAAAATTTTTTAAATAACACCTAGCACTTGTGAATTCTAAAAAAAGCTAGCATGAGCCTTCTGAGAGATTGCATTTGACAAATCCCCACTTGGGTCGCATGTCAAAATAACTTTTTAACCTACACAAAACCCTTTTTAGAGAATTTCATCCTATCTTACCGATAAAATGACAATTGCAAGTGTCGAGCTTTGAAAAAAGGATGGGCAGAACTCGTCAAAAAAAACAAGTTTGATGGCTACAAAACAAGCTTTTTGGCGTAGGCCTACCGTCTCAACCAACTTCAAACTAACCCAGACAAGGTTGTTGCGAATTTTTCTTCCGTACAGCTTAACGAAGCTAGCAAGAATGTTTTAAGTAAAGGTTTTAACTTCGCTGTTGCTCCAAAGAAGCTACCTGTGGAAAGAATTATTTGTGGCGTAGAACTGCAATTATGGGTTTACCTGATGCACTAGCTGAACAGATAAGACAAGATACCTCATCCATTCTTAGAAAATCCAAGCCTCCAGCCCGCAACATCACGAAAGAAGAGTTTCAACTTAAAAATAGCCCAAACATCACAATACTTCCTGCAGATAAAGGTAATGCTACGTAGTTATGGACACTATTGACTATAGGAGAAAATGTCTAGAATTTTAGAAGATCCTACATACGTACTAACTGAGCAAAACCCAACAGTTTATTTAGAAAAGAAGACCAAGTCTCTAATTATTGTTGCGTCTCCTATTGACAAACAAACTCAGAAGTATCTCATTCCTAGAGAGAAGTCATCTCGAATCCCTCGTCTGTATGGACTTCCAAAGATCCACAAAGCAACTTACCATTAAGACCGATTGTCAGTGCAGTAGGATCACCTACACAGGCTCTGGCAAAACATCTCGCTAATTGTTTGCAGCCCTTTTCTGAAGATGCAAAATCTTACGTGAAAACTCTGCACATTTCATAAGTCTTCTGGATAACATCAGGCTAGACCCAGGCGATATATTGGTGAGTTTTGACGTTGTTTCCTCTTCACTAAGGTACCAGTAGATGAAGCTATGAAAAAATCTCAGAAAATACCCTGTCGCAAAGCATGTCGTCACTTTGTCGCAGCATTGTATGTCACTCTACATACTTTGCTTATGAGGACATTCTATAACAAGTCATAGGCGCACCGATGGGTTCACTATTATCACCAGTGGTAGAAAATTTGTATATATGGAAGATTTCGAGACCAGAGCACTCGAATCGTCCCATTATAAACCTCGAGTTTGTTGAGATACTTGACGACTATTTTGTAATTTGGCAACATGGGCAAGAAGAGCTACCGAGTGTTTTAAACCACCTAAACTCTATCCATTCTGACATTCAATTCACCATGGAAGTTGAAGTAGACGGAAAACTGCCTTTCCTTGATGCCTTGATAATAAGGAAACCTGATGGACGTTTGGGCCACACTGTGTACAGAAAGCCGACTCATACCAATAGGTATTTGCAGGCCTCTTCACATCATCATCCTTTGCAACTTCGATCAATAGCATTTACTTTGGCTACACGTTCTCGAAGAATAACTGACGAAGAACATTTAGACGAAGAAGGCAAGATTCTACGTGAGGCACTGCTCAGTAACGGGTTTCCTAACCGGTTGTTCCACAAGGCTTGGAAAAGAAGAACCAGAGCAGAAGAAACTTAAGTCGATCCAGTAGACAGACCAGAGCCACTGCATATTTGCCATATGTTCGAGGGACCACCGACCGAATTGGCAAACTACTGGCTATTGAAAACATCAAGACGGTCTTTTCGACAGATAGAACCTTAGGCGAAATGATGGTATCCACAAAGACAAGATTCATTTGGAGGGTTGGGGCGTCTACGAGATTCCGTGTGGAGACTGTTCGCAGAACATATGTTAAACAAACTGGTCGAAATATGTCGATGCGTCTACAGGAACACAAACGCGCCGTCAACAAGATGGAAACAACAGCTGCTTTGGCACAACATGTCAAGAAGGAGGGTCATTCCATGATTTTGACGGAATGAGGCCTCTTGCCATGTAAGCCATCTATCTAGTCGAATCGTCAGAAAAGCCGTGGAAATTGAGAAGCGCCCACTCAATCTTAACAACGAGACGATGACAAGCGTTTGGCTCAATCGTGGAAGCCTGCTTTGATTGAGAGGTTAGTCAAAGAAAGCGTATAGCGGCTGATAGAGTGCCTACAGTTCTAGACGAACGTGGGACGGTCCGGACGACCCAACCATCTTGTCTAGAAATTTGGAATCTAGCAGTCATTCTGCAGCTCTTGAAAAGTATGAGACTGAGCCGCCTGTGGTACCAAGACATGAAGACAGCGATAGGCCTGCTAGAATGGTCACAAGAAGTCACACTCACAATGCAACCAAGTGATTTGATTTTAGGTTCACTGCAATTGGATCTTTGTAATTTTCTATGTTTGCAAGGTAGTGTGTTTTTGTTTCTATTTGTTTATTTCTCAAATGCTGTCGTTGTATTATTCAATTTTTGTTTTACCCTTCCCCTGAAAATGGAAACATAGTGTTTCTGAAACGTTGGGAATAAAAGTAATTTTCTATAATACTGTGCGTGATTATTTACCGTAAAGATACTTAAAACATTAACCATGGATCACGAAAGCTTAAGACAAAACATATATATATATATATATGTTGTAATTGTCTTCCGGGACATTCCGCCGCTTGTATGAGTATGCTGCTACAGACCTTTGTCTGTAGCCTGGCACTCGACGTTTCGCCAGAATTGCATCTGGCATGATCACGAGTCACTCACTAGTACGTCTTCCTTCTTCAAGAACACGCACTCGACTGACAGTCTCCAACCCAACTGCGCGCGTCCTCGATCGAGTTTGCATGCCTCCTATTGTGGTGGAAATAGGAGCGGGGCGGCGAGGTTGTATTGGAAATGCAGAGATTTGTACTGTGTTGCTCGAGGAAGGCTCTTGTGTAGTAGCGTTTGTTGTGTCTAAAGGTGGTATGTGGTGTTTGTTTACCACTTGGTATTGGACCAAGATTGGTTTCCATGCTGTTGCCAGTCTCTGGGCATCATCTCGCTTGTTAATGTTGCAGGGACGTTTTTCTATCTCGATGGCTTCGCGTATGATACGAGGGTAATATACAGGGGCTACTGCTAGAGTTCTAGTGTTGGCAAAGTCTTTCCAATGGCCTTCCTTCCTTACATGCTGAGCTAATGCGGATGTTGCTTTGTCCTGTCTTACTGCGAGTTCGTGTTCCTTCACTCTAGCCGATATTCTCCTATTTGTTTGGCCCACATAGACTTGGGGGCACGAACCACAGGGGACCTCGTAGACTCCTTGCGACTCCAGAGGGATTGACTGCTTTGCACTTCTTAGCATGGTGTTGATTTTGCGATGTGCTTTGAAAGTGGTCTTGACGTTGTGAGCCCTGAGCAGTCTTCTGACTTTATCTGTTGTACCTTTGATATAAGGTCCCTAAAACGTCCCTGCAACATTAACAAGCGAGATGATGCCCAGAGACTGGCAACAGCATGGAAACCAATCTTGGTACTGGTACTGGTATTGGTATTAGTACTTTAGACAGAAATTAAAAAAGTGACTTGAATTTCTGTCTAAAGTACTAACATAACAGCGTCATAGTCGCCTACTATAAAGCCAAGTTTAAACAATATGTATATATATATTTAGTTTTATCTCTAGAGAAACTGCACGGTAGTAAAAATGATTTGATGTATGTTCTAGCCCCGGGGAGGCTTCAACCCCCCCGGGGGCTAGAACATACATCAAATCATAAAAAATCATAGAGATAAAACTTGACAGTTGACACAGATGTCAATAATAGAATAAAAAGTTATTGGATGAGTGAAGCAAAGACTTCAATTTCCCTGACCCCCCAAAAAACATTAGCTCGTTTTTTTTGTATTTTTATCTGTTCGCTCTCTACCGGGAAAACGGCATATGCGATCTTGATGAAAATTGGAGGGGATCTTCAAAATCTCTCAACTTAGACTTGCGACGTTTTTGGGTACAATCTAAGAAATATTTCTCATGAATATCGTACTTTTACGATTGTTTTCGATTTTTAGTGCGATATTTTCGTGACATTTGGGCCGATTCTGACCAAACGGGTGGGGCTACAACGTTCATATTTAACATGTACATTAAGGTAATGGTTATGTATTGCTTTTTGAAAGAAAAAGTTGAAAAAGTTAGCTAGAATCCATAGAATAAAGGTTTTAATATGAGTTTTTTTAGCTTTATAATAACAATTAACAAATAACAATAGAAACTTGACAACAATCTCCTACAATGCATTCACAATGCACTTGCAAAGGAAAAGTGGTCCTACGCAAACTAAAAACTTACAAAAAAGCTCATCCATCAACGCGACTAAAAAAGCGTTTGCGAAGCTTCCTAGTTTTAATTAAAGTGCATCTCAAAATGTATGTTTTATTATTCGTTTGTGAGGCTCCTCTAACAATGAGTTGCAGGCCTATATTTAGCAATGACACAAGGAAGAAGTATGCAATTGCAATGTGTTTTTTTTTATTGGTATACAGAAAAATTATAATAATTATAATTTTAAAACATTTTTAAACCTAAAACAGTGATAGGTCTTTTTCTCGATTTGGTTAGTCGGGAAACACACTCCCGTAGGTGGAATTGTTAATATTTAATACTAAGAAAACGCTAAGTCCCACCGCGTTGATGGATGAGCTTTTTAAAGTTTTTAGTTTGCGTGGGATATCTTTACTTTTGCAAGTGCTTTGTTTTGCTGCCTACGCATTGTAGGTGAATGTTGTCAAGTTTCTTTTGTTTCTTGTCAATTGGTTTTATTTACCGTAAAAAAATTATGTAAAAGCTTTATTCCTATGGATTCTGGCTTAACTTTTTCAACTTTTTCTTTAAAAGGGTACTACATCACCATAACCTTAATGTCCATGTATAATATGAACGTTGTAGCCCCACCCGTTTGGTCAAGAATTGTCCCAAATGGCACGAAAATATCGTACAAAAAACCAAAAATCATATATTAAAAGCTTTATTTCTATAGATTCTGGCTATTTTTTCAGTTTTTTCTTTCAAAATGTATTACATCACCATCAACCTCAATGTGCATGTGAAATATGAACGTTGTAGCCCCACCCGCTTGGTCAGAATCGGCCCAAATGTCACGAAAATATCGCACTAAAAATCGAAAAAAATCGTAAAAGTACGATATTCATGAGAAATATTTCTTCGATTGTACCCAAAAACGTAGCAAGTCTAAGTTCAGAGATTTCGAAGGTCCTGTCAAATTTTCATCAAGATCGTATATGCCGTTTGCCCGGTAGAGAGCGAACAAACAGACAGAAAAAAAACAAAAAAAAAACACCCGAGCTAAATTTTTTGGGGGGTCGGTGAAATTGAAGTCTTCGCTTCGCTCATCCAACAATTCAGAAATTACAAAATCCAGCCCGATCGGGGTTCGAACCCGAGTCTCCCACATTCCAGGTAGGCAGGCGCCTTAGCCTATTCCATCGGGAAGAGAATATTACCTCTTTGTGCTATGTGCCGAACAGAAAACGTCGCCTCGTAGATCAGATTGAAAGTAGGGTCGCCAGCATAATGTGGCATGTTATCGCATTCTGTAAAGCCGTAGTGTTAGGTGGCGGAATCTAATTACTGGACACTTTAATGCAAACAATACCTTTTGTATGAAATTAAAGATTAATGTGTATGATTGGAGAACATTCTACTAATTGGATAACAGAGTTTTTATTTTCTGAATAAAATGCAATAATACTTCAATAACATAGACCTATTACTCAAAATATGTCAAATACACGTCATATTTTTAATTGACCAACCAAAATATTATAGTGTATAATGTGTACGCCTATGCTGTCAATATTTACTAGGTACACTAACGTTTTCAAAACTTGATCTTGCATGAACCCCTAAATTATTATAACATATTTTTTATGAAGGGAATTTAAAGATGTAACACTGAAAATAAAATCACTCGTAGTTTATACAGTACACATTCTAACTGGTGGACTAGAGGCCCCTTCAGACTCAGAAGTTAAAAAACTTCTACCTCGATTCCCGAATCCTAACTTCTGACGTGGACTCTAGTCCACCAGTTCTTGTTCTTGTAATGTTATTTACCAAAATATATTTGAAGTTATCTGGCACTGTAATGAAACGAATTGCCAATAATATTATTATATGTAAACGTAATTAGTATGTTATTACTAAAGAGAAAATAAATTATTATGTCAGGAAAACGCCAACAATAAAATGTTATTTTATCCATTGTAAAATGTAATATTATTTACGAACTATGATCTGACAAATATAAATAAATGATAATTATACCACCATTTATCTGCAGACTATAGGAAAAAGTTACAATTTCCAGGAAATCGACAACAAATTTTATGTAAAAATATATTTAGGCCAGTACAGAAATCGTGTGTCTTGGCCACGCCTCCTCGCGTGTCGTCTCTCTGTGGCCCTGAAGCCGTCGGCAGGTGGGCTGGGGCAAGAGCGCAGTGATGCAGTATCTGCAATAATCTGCATGATGTAATCCCGCTTTCACTTTCGTCATAATTTTATGTTCAGGATGCACCTAAAAACTGTTTTCGATTTCGTCACTACTTTTGATAGGCCTACGAAATATTTCTCTCCCCATCTCACACTGAACTTCGACTTCACATGCCGAATATTCCCTCCGAGTATCGACATGATGTTCGATTGTTGCTTTCTTTCGAACGTGCATTGATTGTTGGCAGCTGGCATCAGTCGATGCATCAGCCTTCACCGTCTCTTTCTTTGCCGTGCTTGAAGACGCAAGTGGTACATCCTCAACTGCAACTCCTTCTAGAATAGTTTGTATGAAGTTTTTGGTCAAATGCGTTGTCTCGTCTTGAATGAACGCACTCTGTTCGAGACCTGCTCCCCCCAATCTCACTGACGGCACAGAACTTTCTTTTAGAACACGCTTGGCTTTCCAATCAGGACATAGTTGAGTCTTCAGTTTTACACCGGTCTCAAAATCGTTCTCAAGAAAATGTTTGGAGCACACGCGCGTATGTTTGCTTGGCACAAACTGTGCTCTCATTATTCGATCCAACCACTGTTTATGTAGTTCTGGTTTTCTTAGTTTGTCGGGAAACGAATGAAATGATATTTGTTTATTCTTACCAGATTCATTGCTACACTTGAGTGCACAGCATCGGTTAACCATGATTAACCTCACTTGAACTGATCAGTCACTGACACTCGTGCAACGCCCTACAGCGCAGCAAGCACAGCTGGGCCAGTGTGCGTGCTGCGCATGCGCCGGCCATGATTGACGTCACAAGTGGCGCGCGCCGGCTGACATGAAAAGCCTTTTTACACAGGATTCTTCGATTTATGAGAGTCGTCCTTCCAAAGATAATAAAATGACATACACATGTTTCGAAATAGAGAAACATCCATTTACTAAATTAGCTAGTTAACTAAAAATACTTATTATGTAATCATAGATTAATAAATAATAAAGTAAATTATTGATTTGTCTTAAAATTGTGATAAATGTGTATACATTATTATTGTTTAGATTTAGTTACCTGACACTTGTGCGTGGAAAATCCTGTTGTTAAAGGAACATATATAATAATATAATAATATAAACAATTCACAAAAATAAAATAACTACAAACTTAAATGGAATTCTATTAGAACGAAAGCTTATTATTTAAGTCGTCGTTTAGTCAAATGTGGCGCCCGTGCAGTTCATATTCGAATCCCAAATGAGTTCATAATAAATTGTTATTTTATTAATTACGTGAAATTAATTAAATTTTTATTTTTATTCGTGCATATTACACAAGGATGTGTCTAAAAAGTAATTATTTAAAAATTATCACAACAAATCCGGAAACATGTATTAAAAAACATGGACATGGACGGACCTGGACGATGATTGAGGAAGGAGACGGAGTCCCCGAAATAACGCTAATAAAAGTAAGTAACCCAGGATAAAGTTCAGTTGAGTGTTTTTAGTTTATGATACCTGCTCGGAATTATAATTTTTTGGTACAAAAATCTATTTTTGAGGGGAACGGAAATGTAGAAAAGTAAAGTTTGCAAAAGCAATTCTTTTATTCGTCAATTTTTTTGGAGAGGAGGGAACGATGAGCGAACGGCCGGACCGCTGACCAGTTTGCGCTAAAAATTAAACAGACTTCGGGACTAGTCCTCGGGGTTAAATTATAAATCAAAAAGCAAAAAAAATTTAAAAATTGGGCTGGGGAAGTCATTAAGAACAAATCATTTTTTATAAACCCGGAAAACGCTAATGTCCCCGCGTTGTAGGGAGCTTTTTTTTTTTTTAGTTTGGTGGGATATTTTTTTTTTTGCAAGTGTTTTGCTTTGTGCCTAGTTTTGTAGGGATTTTTGTCATTTTTCTTTTTTTACTTGTCAAATTTTTATTTACCGAAAAAAAACTTATATTAAAAAGCTTTTTTTTCATGGTTCTGGCAATTTTCCAACTTTTTTTTTCAAAGGTACTACATACCGTATCCTAAGCCCATGTATTTTGAATTTGTAGCCCACCGTTTGGTCAGAATCGGCCCAAAAATGCACAAAAAATTTTACAAAAACCCGAAAAAAAATATTTTAAAAGCTTTATTTTAGGGGTTTTGGCAAATTTTTTCAAAACTTTTTTTTTAAAAAGGTTTTACATCACCATAACCTAATGTCCATGTATAATATAACGTTGTACCCCCACCCGTTTGGTCAAAATCCCCCAAAGACCGAAAAATCGCACTAAAAATCAAAAAAAAAAAAAATCGTAAAAGTACGATATTTATGAGAAATATTTCTTCGTGTACCCCCCCAAAAAAAATAACCCTAAGTTTAGGATTTCGAGGTCCCTCCAATTTTCATCAAGATCGCTTTGCCGTTTTTTGGGGTTGCTTTCCCCCAAAAAAAAAAAAACAAAAGGAGCTAAATTTTTTTGGGGTTTAGTGAAATTGAATCTTGCTTTGCTCATCCAAATAGTGGCGATGAAAGCATGCAGTGACCAAAAGTAAAAAATTCCCCGCTCAAAATTCCCCAAAAAATTTCCCTGGGATATCCCTTGCATTAATCTTTACTCGCATTCTACGGGCTATGTTTCCAAAAGTACCATTGAAAAATTTACGTATGCTTTTCAATAGAATGCTTCTAATTTTGGGGGTGAGCGTGGAGCGAAGCGAAGTTTTCAATTTACTACACGGAGAAAAAAATGGGAAATGATGTTTTTTTTTTCTGTATTTTGGTTTTTGTCAGCACGATTCCGGCAAAACCGATACCCCGATTGCGGGGGAATTTTTTCTGGGGGCCTTCGAAACCCTTAACTTAGAACCCCCCACTTTTTTTTTAGCGCAATGGGAAAAATTTTTTTTTATGAAAATCGCAATTTTACGTTTTTTTTTGTTTTTTTTTAAAAAATTTCTTCGACTTATAACCCTACATGTTTTATCGATTTAAGATTTTTTACAAAACCCAAAATTTTAAGAATTAAAAATTTTCATGTGAAATTTTGGCGCAATCAAAAATTTTTTGTCATGATTACGAAATTTTACGGGTTTTTCTTTTTAAAAAAACAGTTCTTTGATTTAAAAAACATGCTTTATCGTTTTGTAATGTTTTTTTCACAAAACCCTTTAAATTTTTATGAATTAAAATTTTCGTGTAAAATTTAAGCGCAATCGAAAAATTTATTTTTTATAAAAATTTGCAATTTTCGACTTTTTCTTTTTTAAATACTATTTATTAAAAAATTTTCAAAATCAAGTTTAATTTTTTTTAATTTAACTTTTTTTTTTAAATTTTGATTTGTAATGTTTTTTTACAGAACAACAGAAAATCCCCGTCACATGGCAGCTCAATCACCCAAATTCGCCCTCCAACAACGCGCCTGAAAAAGGGTTTGCGAAGCTTCCAAGTTTTAAACAACCCGAAATAAAATAATCAAACCCGACCGTTGTTTGAACCCCGGGGCCCGAAAGTCAGGGTATAAGGGCGCTTTAGCCAACTAGACTAAACACCAAACGTGTTTGAAAGTGATTTTGTGTTTAGTACCCGTTTACATTTTAATTTTAGTTCGTTGAAAAAAAGGGTTTTTAAATTTAGTGGTTTTTGGGCTTTCAACTTATTGGATGAACGTAGCGGGCGTAGCGAGCGAAGCGAAGATTCCATTCTACTACACGGAAAAAAAAAATCCTGAATGTTTTTCTCTTTCTTTCTTTCTTTCTTATTGTATTTTTGTGTGTTTGTCCACACGATTCCGGCTAAACCGATACTCCAATTGCAATGAAATTTTGTGGAGCCCTTTCCCAAATCTCTGAACTTAGAACTGCCACGTTTTTGAGCATAATCAAAAAATTATTTCTAATGAAAATTGCAATTTTAAGATTTTTTTTCCCGATTTTTTCAAAAAATTATTTTACTTATAACTATTACGTGCTTTATCTGATTATAAAGATTTTTGCAAAGAACCTTAATTTAATAAATTTATATATTCGTGTGAAAAAATTTGAGCGCAATTGAAAAATTATTTTTTATGAAAAATCGTAATTTTTAAAATTTTTTATTTTTACTACATTCTTCGACTTATAAACACCTACACGCTTTAAACCGATTGTAATGATTTTTCGAAGAACCTTAATTTTATGATTTTATATATTGGTGGGAAATTTGAGCGCGATCGAAAAAAATGTTCATGAAAATCGCAATTTACGTTTTTTCGTTAAAAAAAATTCTTCGACTTATTTAAAATCTAATGCTTTGTCCGATTGTAATGATATTTTTACAGAACTTAACTTTATAAATTTTTATATTTGTGTGAAATTGAGCGCAATCGAAAAATATTTCTCATGAAAATCGCAATTTTTACCCCTTTTTTCGTTTAAAAAAAACATACGCTCATCCCAAAAACGCGCCTGAAAAAAGCGTTTGCGAAGCTTCCTTGTAGACCATAAAACGCAATGCGCTCTATAGCTTATTGGATGAGCGTAGCGAGCGTAGCGAAGATTCCATTTCACTACACTGGAGAAAAAAATCCGGAGTTTTTCTTTTTCCTTTTTTTTCCTGTTTGTATTATTGTGCGTTTGTTAACACGATTCCGGCTAAACCGATGCTCCAATTACGATGAAATTTTATGGAGGCCTTCAAAATCTCTGAACTTAGAACTGCCACGTTTTTAAACGTAATCGAAAAATTATTTCTCATTAAAATCGCCATTTTACGATTTTTTTCGATTTAAAAAAAATTTCTTCCACTTATAACAACTACATTTTTAATTCGATTGTAATGATTTTTTCACAGAACCTTAATTTTATGAATTTATATATTCGTGTAAAATTTGAGCGGAATTAATTTATGTTTTATTATGAAAATCGCAATTTTACGATTTTTTCGATTTTTAAAACATTTCTTCGACTTATAACACCTACATGCAATATCCGATTGTAATAATTTTTTACAGAACCCTTAATTTTATGAATTCATATATTGGGGTGAAATTTGAACGCAATCGAAAAATAATTTCTCATGAAAATCCCAATTTTACGCTTTTTTACGTTAAAAATAATTACGCTCATCCAACAACGCGACTGAAAAAGCGTTTGCGAAGCTTCCTAGTGTACATGTTTTGGGGAAAATCTCTCCACGGTAAATCCACCACTACAACAACCAGCAGCTGTTGACAATATTATTGCAAATCGCTCTCAATTTTTTTTACAGTGAATTCACTGCATAGCATTATTTGGATGAGCGTAGCGAGCAAAGCGAATATTCCATATCACTACACTGGAGAAAAAAAAACCGGAATGTTTTTTTATTTTTTTTATTTTTTCTTTTTTTTCTGTATTTTTGTCCGTTTGTTAACACGATTGCGGGTAGACCGATACTCCGATTGCAATTAAATTTCATGGAGGCCTTCGAAACTGCCACGATTTTGAACACAATCGGAAAATTATTTCTCATGAAAATCGCAATTTTACGATTTTTTAGATTCTTTTAAAATTTCTTCGACTTATAACACCTGCATGCTTTGTCCGATTGTAATGATTTTTTCACAGAACCTTAACTTCATGAATTGATATATTCGTGTGAAATTTGAGCGTAATTGTAAAATTATTTCTTATGGAAATCTCTATTTTACGCTTTTTTGTGGAATTAAAAAAATAACGCTCATCCAACAACGCGCCTGAAAAAGCGTTTGCGAAGCTTCCTAGTTTATGGTATTTATTAAGGAACGATTTCAAATCATTTAGGTTTTTGTTCTCTATCGAAAGTAGGATTATAGATTTATATCATTAATTTTTATATGTACCGTACCGGTAGTTATAAGTGGACAGCGCGGTGAACAGTCGATACCCTGCCCCATAAGTACAGTTCATGAAAATCGTCCTTTTACGAATTTTCTATGATTTATGTTTTCCTACTTCTTCGCCCTCTTTCGGACAAATGGAAATTTTTTCAATTTTTAAACATTCAAAATTTCGCTTCCGCTGCGTTGCACCTAAATCGATGGTATATTTCTTATGACCAGTGGCGTAGCCAGGTTTTGGGTCTAGGGGGGGCAGGAAATTTTTAGGGGCGATACGACTAAAAAAAAAAAAGCTTGAAAGAATTCCAATAATGTGTCAACATTAAGTTTTTCACCTTCTGCAGGAAGATTGCAGTATGCAAGCACGGAATGAGTAATATTCATCAGCAATAAGTGAATGAGAAATGTCATTTTTGTAAAAAAAGTGCCAAATCTTGGAGAGCTAGAATATTTATTTCATCGGAAAAACTGGATGGTTCTAAACAGGAAAAATTTGAAGCAATGCTGAAGCAAATCTGTTCCGCGCGAGGTTTTATCAACATAGGCGGCACATGGCTACCTACAAAGGCGACAAAGGACGAAGGTGTCACAAAGGATTTACGTATTTTATTATTTCATATATTTGTATTTTTGGGCAGGTGGTTAGGGGGCGCCAGGACAAGGGGGCGGGGGGGGGGGCATTCGCCCCCCCAATGGCTACGCCACTGCTTAAGCTAGGAAGCTTCGCAAACGCTTTTTCAGGCGCGTTGTTGGATGACCGTAATTTTTTTGAACGAAAAATAGCGTAAAATTGCGATTTTCATAAGAAATAATTATTCGATTACGCTAAAATTTCACGCGAATATTTTCATTCATAAAATTAAGGTTCTGTAAAAAAAAAATCATTACCATGCGGATAATGAAAGATATGTATAGTGTGATTATAGTCGTAAGAAATTTAAAAATCGAAAAAAATAAATTGACGTTTAA